>VZTI01002338.1:43037-180959 GCA_013397865.1 Struthidea cinerea | reverse complement strand
CGCCTGCCCGCGCCCGGGGGCGTGCGCGGCGCGGCCCAGCCCCTCCGCTGCCCCGGTCGCCGGAGCTGCCCCCAGCCCCGCGCCACCGGCCCCGGCGGGGAGAGGGTGAGTCGGCGGCTCATGGCCTCCGTGTCAGCGCGGGGAGGGCGGAGGAGAAGGGAAAGCAAAACAAACGCTCTTGTGGTGCCGTCAGTTCGCGGTTACTCACCTCGCCGGCCGGTCCGCCGCCGAGATGGGGACGCAGCGCTGTCTGGAAGGACGGGACAGACACACACCGGGGAGATTTGTCATCCCGCTGGTGAATAACCGGAGATAGGTACCCGCGGAGGGAGGCTGCGGAGCGGCGCGGGCGGGAAGCCGGGAGCGGCCGGGGTGCCGGCCGGAGTGATGTGCATCCCGCGGGGCTGCCGCGCGGAAGCTCGTGGCTCTGATGCCGGGCAGTGTCCCGCCCGGGGCTTCCTCTCATCCAAAGACTGTCCGCGGGCGCAAGAGACCAGACCTGTCGAGCTTGGTGAGGTGACAGCTCTGTTCATCTGCCAGCCTGTATGTTATTAGCAACTCCAGCCTCTTAAACTTAAAAGACTCTCAGTTCATGGCTTTTAGCTGTGCCCTCCTCTCTTGTTCGCTTTTTGCCCCGGTTGAAGTTGCTCATGCTTTGGCTGCGAGGTCTGTGGGGTGAGCCGTGGTTGTGATAAGGGTGGCGGTAGCTGTCGCCCGGGCCATCAACCGGGCAGCGTATGGTGGCCTCCTGTGCTGCCCCACGAGTGGTGATGTGGCCGGGGCACCAGGGCAGGGCAGGTGTCCATGGCCCCATGTCTCTGCCTGCGCCTTGCCATCGGCTCACATGGGGATATTGTTGGTGGTTTCCTATGTCTTGCAGGGACTGAAGATCTCACCATTGCTGACACTGCAGCATTAGTAATTGTGCCTGCACTCCTGGAAACTCCAAAGCCATTACAGGCAAAGTGAACAAGTGGCATTGAGAGTAAAAGGTGCACGAATCAGGGTTTGCAGGAACCTTTGTTTGCTAGGTAAGGATGCTGTGGCCACTGATGGCATGTCAGAAAGCCTGCCTCACATTCTGGTACTCAGTGCTGCCAGATTTGTATTGTTTGGGTTTTTCAAGCATCTTGTCTGAAGTTTGTACCTAGCCCTAATGAGAATAACTTTGCTTCTGGAAAGCTCATACTGTTCTTTTGGAGCAACCACTTGCGTTAGCACAGCTCTGATACTTAAGGTCCTAATAGAGAAGAAGCTTAGGAGATCTTAATTAACATAATAAACTTGAGAAGGTTTCTCGGGCAGAATGGCAAAAACGGTAACTACACTAGGATATACATCATCCTGTCCACTGATAATGGCTGCCCTTTTGATGGCAGTTGCAGCCGTATCAATGACTGTGCTCTGCTCTGTGTTTGTACAGTCCCTTGCACAAAGGCATTCCTTTCTGTGACTAATCTTCCTAGGAATTATAGTGATGCAAGTAATAAGTAATTAGTAGATTTCATTATACTAGCTCTGAGAAACTCCATCATGTTTGGGGGCTGGTTGCCTCACGTGCTGTGGAAGATCATCTTTAGCTATCATTTGCCTTGCTTGTTCATGCTGTATCAAGAGGGCATCTGGTGATACTTGAGAATGAAAAACTTTCAGATTGTGTGACCTTTTCTAGTTTTCCTTGGCTGGTGACCTGGGCCTTAGAAAAATGTGATATTATCAGAGTACTGCAGTTTGGAATGAAGCCCCCGTGGTAGTTCAAGAATACAGCTGTTAAGAAATGGATACAAATGACCAAAACAGTGGATGCTAATATGATGTATTTATTGTTCTCAGTAGTACATCGGTTCTGAGATGCTGGCAGATGTGGAGGGTGGGGAAGAAATTCTATATAAATTGAGAGAAAAGCTTATTTTTTAGCCTCAGTTTTGAAAGCACATTGTCTTCCTTTATTGCAGTTGGGATTCTTAATGTACCTATTGTTCCAAGCCTAATTTCAAGCTCTCAGTTATTATTTCTTTCCTAGTTAAATCTCTATGTGGTTTTCCTTTTCAAGGAGAATTTATTACCGTGCTCTGGTCTGTGAACTAAAGCCAGATAACTGTACAAAAGCTGTAATACTTCCTATGCATGTGCGCTCTATTTAGAAAATGCGTGGCAGCTTACACTTATATTAGGGTGTGTTTTTCTCGCAAGCAGTTGTGAGACACAAAAACCTCAGGAGTCAGTGGGGCTGAGGGAAAGCATCCCTACAGCTTTTGGTGCCAGTTTCTTCCCCCTCTCCATCGCAGTCCTATCCACTCAGACTGGCTCATCAGGGGTGTGATGTCAACACTTCTGAGTATTTCACTATGGTGCCACTGAGAGGTGATGCTCCAAATACCATGGCCACGCAAAGATGGAAGGGCTGACAGGGGACAATAGAGCTTAAAGGGTAGGCAGACCCTTTAGGTGGCCATGTGGTTGCTCAGCCCTGGTAGGAAATAAATTTTTTCCTGGAATTGGGTCAAGGAGATTGTGGAGGGGAACATGGTGAGAGGCTTGGCTGTCCGTCATCATGTTTGGGATAAGGGAAGGCACTCACAGTCTTGGAACGCACAGTCCCAAAGGAGGGGGTTATTGTTCGTGTTTGCTTTCTGTGGTGTCTGGTAGCTGTTGTAGGGGTGAGATGTCTCTAGTGGAAGAATAGGAAGGAGGTATGGTTCAGTGCCTTGTCTTTCAGTCTTCTCCTTTGGGATAGGTGCTTGCTACCCAATGTGCAAAGTGCCAGTGTCTGATGACTACTTTCGTGAAAGCATCTCCTGAGCTGGATGTACTACAATTCCTTAAACTGATCTCTGCAGTGGAGTAATTTAGCTTTTGTTGAAATTGAAAAGTATTTTACCTCTTCTTTTGTGAGTGAAGCAGTAAGCCAACTCTGATTACTTTTCAAAACTGCACTGTAAAAGTAGATTATAAACCATACTGTGCTACAGAGATAGATTTGTGAATTATTCTTTTGTTTTGCTTTCTGAAGGATTAGTGTTTGGATTTTCCAAGACTTCAGCTTGAATTTAAATTTTATTTTAATGAAAGTGAATTTATGAATCATTGCTATGGATTTTGAGCACTTATGTTCTCATAATGTTATTGATGCAGAGTCATAGAGCTTTGAGTAATGTCAGCTTAGAGAAAAAGAGACTTTAAAAGCAATGGACATAAGTGTTCTTTTGACATCTGTGGGAGCACAAAAAGGTCACTACAGTATCTTACTGATGGACAGAAATAGTGCATTAAAAGATGGAAAGTGCTTCTGTTCCTCTGGTAGAACAAAAGAATTTGTCAGTACAGCCATTCAGTTTCAGGATATTATTATTTCTGGGGTTTGTTTGTTTGGGGGATTTTTGTGTGTTTTAACTTAGAACATTAAGTTTCAACCCTGCTGAGGATTGCAAAGCTTATTTCTAAGTAAGACATCAGATTTGGTGCTGTTTTCCCACAATTTCCAAGAACACTTCGATTAGAAATGTATGGGGTTTTTCTATTATGGGTAGCTATTTATGGATCTGATGCAAAAGTTAGTTAGACTTTTAGAACATAATTAATGTCCAATTGGCATTTAATTAGTTATGCATGCTTTAATGCACTTCTAGATAATCTGATATTTTGGTCTGATTCAGTTTGGCCACTCATATGAGAAGGTCCTGATTTCCTGATGGAAATTGATACTAAAATACCACAAAATAATAATTTTTAAGATGAGAAGACACCTCTCCAAGGTGTTTAATATTTTAAAGAAAGAAAGTACTCATTTGCATGTCAATGTAATGTTATACATTTTCATAAACAGAATCAGAAAGGAGACTAGAGGAAGAAAATGTAGAAGAATGACTTGTTTCTACTCTCATAGAAAAGTTTGGTTTGTTTCTACTTGCAGGTCAATTGGTTCCAAAAACAGTTTGCTAACATGAGGAAAGAAATTATGGGTCCAGAGGCCTTTCTTCAAGTGTAAAAACCACAGCAGAAGCTAATGAGAAAAGACGATAGTATAGAACATTGTCATTCCTTGTAAGATATCATATTACTAGAGAAGAATAGCAAGGGACACCAGCATATTAACAACACAAGTTGTATATGGACCTCAGTTTTATATGGCTTGTAGGTCTGTGTAATCTGTGTAGAACAATTCTGTTGATTAATCTAAAGGTGCCTTTGTTGAGTAAAGGTAATTCATTAATCATGTTATATAATCTTTTCTTGATTATATTTGTACTTTTCTACTGCAGTTAAAATTGCAGACAAGAATTACAGGGAAGAATGATTTTTATTTGTAACCAGTTTATAGTGACATGGTATAAACCCTTGCCAGCAAAACATGCCTTTTTTTTTTTTTTTTAATGTCCTTTTCTGAAGACCTAGTCACCTGTGTTAAGGCAAGGGACTTTCTGCTTTTAAAAAAAACTCTGAGAATTTAAAAACATTCAGCTCTCCCTGTCTTTGTAGAATTGGAGAGAGTGATTTATTCTTCACCCAGGCATGAAAATAAATAATACTGATTTTTATTGGTGTACTTCACAATTTTTATTCCCACAACATAAAAATGTAACAATAAAAAATAGTATGTAGAATAAGACTTTTATGACCATTTAAGTGTGGTTAAGGCATATCTCTCTTAGTTAGGAGTTTTGCTCTTGCCTTTGAAGATAACATGCTTAGACTTTTCATTTTTAGTGAGTTTTAAATGGAAACTGTGTGTGAATAACTATGCATAGATGTCTCTGTAGACATTTAGATGACTTTCAGTCTAGAAGTGTGCTGTGAATGCAGTTTTGTGAAATAAACAGGGATGCTTTGTGTTTTTTGACAGTTCACAGATGGAGAAAATGGAGACTGCAGAATCATAGTAAGCAGAGGTTTAAGTATGAAGGTTTCATGAAGTCAGTCATGAATATACTGGTTAAAATCTTACTGCCTTCAGTGTTGAAAATTTTGTGCTGAAGATAAAGTTACTGTTCAGCATTTTGCTGCAACAAGACCATAACACTTAATTAAAACCTTAATGTATATATGAATGCAAACCATGATTGAAGCCATACTTCAGTTTTGTTTCTGTCAACTTAATTTGTTTGTCTGAACAAGTCAATTAGGCACCGAGTCTATGATTGAACAAACTGCTTAAACATGTGCTTAATGTTAAACAGATGAACCTAGTGATGAAAATTGGGCCTGAGCTGTTCAGCTGAATTAGGGCTAAAGTTATACTCCCATCTCTATGATATCTTAGCCCAGTGAGTTACACTGACAAGTGCAGCTTTGGCCTAAAAATCTTTTTTATGTCAGGAGATGTTTAGATCTAGTTGATTCTGCCTTGGGGTAGGTTGTGGCTGAGATGATTTCTCAAACCCCTTAGCAGTCCTGTCTTGTAAGATTTAAATAATAGGAAAACATAGGTGATGAAAAGTCAGAGTTCAAAAATTATTGGTATAATTGGAAAGATGCCCTTGAGGATTTACTACTATGTGATTACATTTCAATTATGGCATATCTATAGGCTTATAATAAGCATCCGGTTTTGAAGTGATTGCAGTTGTGTTTATGAATGTTTCTGTGCTGTGCTTTCTTCCAGTACTTCTCTGTGAAGTGCCACAGAGTTTGAGGGACCACAGAGTCTTTTCTGTGGTTTTGCTGTTTTCTCTTCATGTTGTTGTGTGTATATCCTTTAGAACATGAACTGCAATTTTTCCTGTTTTGTCAGTATCTGCATGGTGCTCCCCTACTGCATGTGCTTTTCAGCATAGACTGACGAGATGGCAGAAAAAAGGGCAGTAGCTGAGTTCATCCTAATGACAACTCCCTATCAGAGGGTCCTTTCAATCCTGGCTGCCTTATTGTACTTGCTCAGCATTCACTTAATGTCATGGCTGATTTAGATAATGTGAAGGCAGTCGACCTTATTGAAACTTCAGCTTTTTGAAGAGTGGAGAACGGAAAAAAAGGTTTTCTTCATGTTAGAGCTCTAGTCATTGCTTGGCTTTGCTTTTTCTTCCTGAGAGACTATCTAGAGCTTGTACTTTGTTTCTTGTAACCAGTGAAGTCACAAAGCTAGCAGTCATGTGCAGTCCTCTTTCATCTATTACTTACTACAATATAATTTATTTCTATTTATGTATTTTTTTAAACAGGCATAATACACAGTGGATTTCTTACTGACTTTGGATTGATATCAGTCATAGCTGTGGGTCTGTAAAAACACACTTTGATTACATTAACTTCTTGAAAAGGAATGGGAGGTCATATAGTATGAGCCATCATCATCACCATGAGCAGGTATTCCTCATGGACCTAGCATCATCCATGGACAGCAGACCTCACCTATCAGAATTCATGCAGGAACACCCTGCCCATCGTCAAATTGCAGCACCCCAATCCCAGCTACTGGAGACTTGTCTGCCAGCCTGCACTTGGAGGAGGGATAGGTCCTCAGAGCAGCATCATTGAGAGTCCTTTTCACTCCCTTGCCCTAAAGTCCAAGAAACTTGTGGTTACAAATGAGAACCCTTTATTACAAGTCCCACAGCCCCTAGAACTGCCAGCCCCACAGTTTTTAAAGCTAAAACAGCAAGAATTTTCAACTACTTTCTCCCCACGCAGAGGTGAAAGTAATACTCATTTTTCTACTGCCATCAGGAATAGCAATTTTTTTCCAATAGCACATATCCAGATGGTATTGGTTTAAGTAGATGGAAGCTAGTCACTTCTTTACCACTCTTTTCCTACAAAGGAAGAGACACTGCAACAAGATGTCTTGATATTTTCCGTGAAAGAAATTCATAATTTGATTATGCTCAGGTACTTTGTATTACACAGCAGTTGCTCAGAGTCAGTGAGTTGTCCTACGGTTCTTTATAAACAGTGTAGCTTGACTTTGCTTTGCTAACCTAATCTTTTGACTCAACAAATCCAGGGAGTAATTTTATGTTCTATGGCACCAGAATTTTGTCAGTGCTATCAGGAGTACTCCTTGGATGCATGAGCACAGCTTTCCACTGGTGACTAACGGCTGCTTACTGATGAAAGCAGCAATAGTCATGCTTTTTAAAGGTGTCTAGGCTGGACATGCTGTGGAGTGCTTTGTCTTGACCATAGATTTGCAATTCATTTCTTGAAATCACTGTTTATGCTGTAGAAGTTAATGATGCATAACTCTCACAAAATTTGGAGTCTGGTTCTCTGTGAGTAAGTGCTTGTGCATCAGATGAGAAAGTACTTGACCGTCTGCTCTTGGGTCTTAAAAGTCAAAATGGAACATTTAAGTTTGCAATACTTCTTGACTCTGGTCATGCTGGAGATGACGATGTTCCTTCGGAGGAGTTTTTTATCATGTTTTCAAAGTTTAACGTACATAGACATGAGTATGTAATGTATAGAAATGAATCAAATGGTTTAAGATTAAATATGTTAAATAAATAAATAAATAAAAGGCTTGGGTTGATATCCAAGTGAAAGTGGAGAAAAGGAGATTTCCCGTTTTATTCCAAGTATGTTGCTTCTCTCCATTTGCTGTTTTTCTTCACTACTTCCCTTCGAAATCTTAGGAAGTCCATCCCTCTTCCGCAAGGCTTGCAAACTTGAAACCAGTATCATTCCAGAGCTAGTTGAAAGTTAACTGCACGTTGAGTGCTCTGCTGAGTCAGACCAGTGGTGATGCATATACATATTCATTGCGTGACCTCTGACATCACCAATCTGGTGCTCGCAGTGCTGGAGATGGTGGGTGTAATCCACAGCATATACAGCGAAAAGAGGTGTGGACTCTCCACATGATAGTTTTGGAGGAACTTTTCTATCTCTCTTTCACTACAGGTAGAGCTCAGGCTCTGCCTGAAATCAGTTCTTGCTGTCTTCAAAATTGTATGTCTAAAAACTGAGGATCCGTACTGGGATCTTTAAAATAGCCCTGCATAATAGCTAATCCACCTACAATACGTGTGGCAGAGCAGCATGGGAAGGTGAAGAGAACATCAGCCAGTTCGGTGTCCCTGGTTTGTGGATTTTGAACTGGGATTTTTATCTGGTGTGCCTGATTTCTCTGTTCCTAGATGCTGTCATTTCTGCCTGTCCTTCTCAGCCTGATTAGCTTGCACATATGTAATATAGTCCACTCTTTTGTGGGACAGCAAGTAGAAAATTCAGCTGAAGGGCTGGCATTAGGGAAGATTATGTATAAACAGTGTGGATGTCGTAAGGTACTGTGGACTTCAGATACCAGCACTGATCTTCAACATCTCTCATCAATGCAGCTGTTTTGGCAGAAGTTTTGTTATGAAAAATAATACAATTTTAAAAAGCCAGCTTTTTACTGAATGTTCTATTAAGAAAGTAATTTATTTTAAGGTGTGTAAATTTCAAACAGTTCAAATTAGAACGGTGATCTAGTGTAGTGATGTCCAAAAGTTACATATTCGAGGATTTAGTACCAGCATATCTGCAGTTTATGCACATCTGAATAGTAATTTTGTTTTCTATAAAGTCTAGTAGCTATTCTTACTGCTTGTCGCATTCATTCCTGTCTGCAGACAGTGGACTTGTGAGTGTGAGCTGGACATGTATGTCTGAATGTGAACCACATTCTGGCATACCTTGAGTGTTCTCGTATCTCACGTTGTAATAACAATCCCAAATCTTTCTGAAAACAACACATACTTTCTGAAAGCATTATTATCTTCAACACTTCTACTTGGTTCTCATAATCAGTCAATGAAAAGATGTTTTTGAAATGCATTGAGAAGTATTAAAGATAAACATATCCTTGCTGGATAGGTAGTTGCAGGAGGTAGCTGTGGGAATAGTTAGGGAGTTCACTTTCTATTTTTTCCCCCATATTATTCGTGAACACTACGGGAGGGAGGATCCTGCTGGAGGAGTTGGATCCTTGATCTGAACCACAGAGGTCATACTTAACATGCCTATGACAATTCATTCAAAGTTTAAGAGCAGTAATACGATATCTTGTGGTCTTAAAGCAGCCTGGATTTGGCTGGTGGAGAATTTTTACTGCGAGCAAAATGCCATGCTGAGGTGCTGTTAGTCACATCACTGAGCTGCAGCACCTCTAGCCACTGCGCTCATAACCTGGTGGAGAGGTCCAGCATGGACAGGGGGAGGGGGGAGGCAGCCTCTCAGTCTGGTGTTTGGTCTTAACTGTGCTTGTGGTTTGAGCTGGTGTGTCTGGCAGGATTTTCAGTAATTGTGAGCGGCTCACAGTCATGAGTGCCTTAGCCATCTCCATACATCCCCCATTCTCCCTGGAAGCAGGTGACTCTACATGTGGGGGGAATTCAAGCCTTGAAACCTGTCTGGCCTTTTGTTCTAGCTTGACTGGTCTACTAGAATCAGTGCAGTCAGCATGTGGGTGTGTGATGAGGACTGTGTTACAGTTGTGAAGACTTGACATAAATATACTTGAAATGGAACTTGAGGAAGCAAATCTGGACATCTGCCCCCCAGATGGGACACTTCAGTAAGACATATAGAAACTTGTGCAGATAGTCATGGACTCCCTTTGTTGTCGTCTTCCAGGCACTGAAAAGACAGCCGTCATCTTCTATTTCTGAGGTTCCTGCAGTGTTGCCGGTTCCTTGACATGAAAGACAATTTTGTATTTTATTTTTTGTTTTCCTGCAAATGTGATTGTAGGTTTTTTTTTGGTAAAATGAGTCAATTAGCTCATTTGTTTGCATATAAGATGAGCTTGTTTTCTGTTCGAGATCATCAGGGCTCTTCCTTATCCTGGAAATAGGTGACAGACATTACGTCTTGGGATTTGATTTGATTTGATTTGATTTGATTTGATTTGATTTTCCCCCCAGAGACTATGAAAGAAGAAACAGCTCCAGTGCTGCTAAGCTGTGTGAGAACTGTGAACTTGGTCAGGGAGGATAATTTCTCTCCAGTTGCCAAAAGAGCCTTGTTTCACTTTTGAACAATAACCACATAGGTCTGTGAGGAGTGTTATATGCTGAAGTGTTAATCAGTAAGCGGCTTGAGCCACACTTGAAATCTCTTTAACATACTTATTTTGCTCTCTAGTACTTTTGTTTTTTATATGTCAGTTGGCACAGTCTGAAAAAAAAGATATTCATCAGTATTCTGTGCAGTTCCTTATGCAGAAAGCTTTATTCAAGACTCACTTTCTTTTTTCAGTTGTTTTCTATAATCAATAACCAGGCAGTTTTAAAGCCTGGTTATTGATGATGCTTAAGTATAACAAAGTAAGTGATAATTATCTTAGTTTTATCTCGCATGACACATTTCTCAGCTTTGCATATCTTTTGGTGGCCTTGATATGCTTGAAAAAACAACACAGAATCCATCAAGGCAAGGAAATAATTACTTGCAGTTCTGGCAGTTGTTTGGGGAAATCCATTCTGAAGATACTAAGGATGGGCCTTGGTGGATTCTTTTCTCTTGTCTAGGAGTTTCCCAAATGGCACAGCAATGAACATGAGACTCCTTGAGCTTAAATCTGCAACTAGTTTTGGGGGCTGGATGACCAGCAGTCTTGGTCGGGCTCGAGCAGGTTCACTGCTGCTGTTGGTATGCCTCTCCTAGAATGTGCAAGAAGTTTACTTAACTTTTATTTAAAAGGTAGTGCATAGGTTCCTGTTGCAAGACACTCCTTTGGAGAGCTTATTTCAGGCTTATTTCTTTTTTCCCCTATCTTTCATATTTCAGGCATGGTTCAACTCCTGAACATAAATGATGTTTGGGCAACTCTTAAACAGAAATGACGGATGGAAGGAAATGACTTACATTGACTCTGCACTTTTACAATCTTTACCTTAAAGATTTAGAATTATGTTTAATAACAAAATGGTGAAGAAAATAAAAATAAGTTGGTGATGCCAAAATGCATGTTGGGCTATGTGTTATAATGGCCCAGTCAACTTAGAAAAATGCCCTTAAGAGTATTAGGCTTAATGCCAAAAAGGAGCTACTTTACACAAGAACTGTAAAACCACTCAAGAGTATTAGGCATATTGCCAACAGTTACCCATTCTGTGTTAAGAGTGTATTTTAACTTCTCTCATACTGAGTCTTATACCCTTTACCCTCCACTTTGTGGACCTGGACAGTGAGATTTAAAATTAATGGCAGCCATCCAAAATGCAGTATAGTGAAGGTGTTGGTTCAAGTAAGGCTTATATTTCTTTAATTTTCCTAGACTAAATATTATTCTTTCTGACTGGGGCAAACCCAGTGGAGGGGGTGGGGTGTATTTATCAATAGCTTTGTGACACCTGTTTTCACTATGATGACAGCTTGTGGTTTTCCTCCATTGTCACTGATGCTTATTTATGTCATCCTAAAATTGGCTAATGACTTTTGTATCCTCCAAGTTTGCGGAGAGGAAAATTTGATGCCTCAGGTCAAGCCATTAAAAACAAGAAAACCAAACCAGATCGAACTGTTATATTTTCACTTTACTCTGAGAATCTTCAACTCTGGTTTATGATTTTTCAGTTTTGTTTTATCACCAGGAGATGGCACTAACAAAATCTGTTTTCATAAAGAGAGATGTATGTTTCAGCCACATTTTTATAGGGGAAATTTTAATAAAAATCTTGAAGTATGGTTGAAGTATGAAAGTTCTGGAAGTTTTGTACCTGAAAATTCTTGAAAACAGTATTGAGGCCACCTGCTTCTCTGGGTGAATTAAGATTTCACTATTTTGGTATGAATATGGGTAAGTCACATAAATTTCCTGTGCCTCTGTTATTTTTGTTGGCAAATTTTTGAAATGTTATTTTTACATTCGTGAAGTGATTTGAGATCTCCACGTAAAGCACAATTTATTGATGTCAAACACAAAATTAATTTTAGACTTGCATGTACACCTATAGAGAGGGAACAGGTTGTCTGTGCCTTTTCATAGAGGAGCGGGCTACCAAAAAGCTGTCCTGTACACACTTCAGCACAGAAGTGTGCAAATACTAAATTTTGCAGTTGGATTTGGCATTTTGGCATATTTCTATTGTGTTCTTCCGGAACTGTATTGCCTTTCCTAGCAATGCTCTTCACCATGGTAATGTGTTTTCTTTATTTGGTCCCTGCTGCTGCAGACCTGTTAGATGGTGTTGAACAGGAAGCAAACCCGCTGTTTGCTTTCGTTTAGCTGCTCTCTCATACCCCTCAACCACAGAAAACAATGAGAAGAGAAGCTGCTCTTCTGACATCTATTCTGAACATAAAATGCAAAATGATCTTTCATTTACTTTCAGGGCTCTCGCACAGCTGTAAGTGCATGGAGTACTCCTGCAAGGAGCAGAGAGTTGAAGTTGATAATTCGTACAGGTCCATTCCAACTTGAAACATGCTGTGATTCTATGATTCTATGAGTCGTCTGTGAATAAAACTGGGAATGGTCTGAAGAAATCAGGAATTGTCTGCACCAATGAGAACTTTTTCTTCTCTATTTTACTTATGCCTAGTCTTTCCAAAGCTGAATTTCTAATTAGTGCTCTCTCAGAGTTCAAGAAAGCTGGGGCAAAAAATATGACTTTTTTAAAGGTTCATGCTTCCATGTTTGAACTTTGGCTTTGCTTGGACAATTAACTGTCTTAATATGTACCTGACCTGTTTCTAACTGGGTTATAAACAGCTTGCACGTGTCCCTTTGTCTATGTTTCTGTTCCTCTTACACCTTCCAGGCTAAATTTCAGCTCAGACCACTGAGGTGTTTGCAGGCATTTTACCTGATACTTCAACTAGTGGAGCGTATCTTTCGCTGCTAGTGGTAAAGGCGTACACCAATTTTTCAGCAGACTTGAGGTACCAGCTCAATATGCATTGAGTGCAGTAGAAGGGGCACTAGGCAGGGAATACAGAGATGAAGGTATGTGTTTAACTATCATAGTTACAGGCCTAAGTCAAATACTGCCATTTTGTACCAATGTTTGTCAAATTCTGCTTGCGGTAAGCATGGCCTTCAATTTTTTCATTGACATTGGTTCTAGAGAGATTTAGAATCATTTAGGTGTCAGAGGGCTACATGTGCTGCTGAAGCTGATTAACTGTTCAATGTTTTCAGAAGTTGAAAATCAGCTCCGTAGTCTCCCCAGAATGTGGAGGACCAGAAGTTCCCCCAGAAGGGGGTGTAAAGAAGACATCTCTCATGAAATGTAGGAGGGCCTGAGGCAGGAGTAGGGGATGAGCTTTATCCTTCTGTGAGCCCTTTCCCTCAGTCTTGTGACACAGGGTACAGCTGAATACATAGGCCCTTGTGAAAAAAAAAGAACCAAGCAAACAAACCACATGTTCAGGCAATATTCTCCAGTTGCAGCTCTAAAGACATGACATGGAACTTGAGATAAAAATCTCATTTTGCTGAGGTTTCATGTAGTCAGTTCTACAGATACTCTGTGTTTGATAAAATCAATGGTTTAAGTGGCTTTTCCTGGACTTTTTAAGAGAAGTCTATCCCTATTTAGTCTAACCATTTGACGCATTAATAGTGTGGTGGCTGTGCGGGTGTTTAGTTGCTGGCTGGAGTTAAACCAGGATGCTTTGTTAGAGGTTTCAAATGTTAATGAGAGGAGAACCTGTCTATAGTGGATTATTATGCTTTAATGAGCAGAGACCACCACCTCCTCAAGTTTTTCTGTTTAACCCTGAGTCTCACATTTTTGGCTGAGGACAGTACCAAGCCGAGAGGTCAGTAGAAGAGACGTGCCTTCCCGAGCTTTCATTATTACAAAAAAGCAGTTGCTGCATAACATTTCCCTTGTAAAATCTCTGGAAAGAATTTTGATGTGACAGGCTTCCCTGCAGGTGTGTTCACATGGCAGGCCCATACTGTCCAAGGAACATCTCCAGGGCACGAGTCTCCTGTTGGTGCTTGGTGTGGTTGAATTTCAGCCAGTGAGAAGTACTGGTGTCCTGGCTGATGTATGGTAGCTGTGTGCAATAGTGAGGAAGCTTCTGGCTTTCCCGCTGCACTTTCCCCTTGCAAATATGTCCAAAAGCCTAAAAAATTTAGTCCCCTGAAATGATAACAAGTCTTGCTCCAGCCAAATTCCTGTTGAAATCAGGGGTGTACCCAGAAATTCATATTTGGGCTCTAGTAAGGGATTTCTTTTCACATTGATGTAATTTATCTGCATTGTCAGAATTGTTCTGCAGAGCTTCCTGTGGCTTTGAGGGCAGCCTGATAGGGTAAAATGTTATTTTCTTTCAGAAGGCATTCCTTCGTGTCCAGAAAAGGTTGCTTTGTCTGACTCTACCTTGGTACTAGTTATTTTTTAATGAAATTGAGCCTTAAAATTTAGTAAATTTTATTGGAGATGAATAAGAAGGAGAAAATGTATTTAAACAATTGTGAGTGGATGCAGTACCTCATGCTTTTCCACATTTTAAAAATCACATGCTTTTCCATTTTTACTTCCTTGCAGTGTCTGCCCTTTTTTCCCCTAAAATCAAACAAACAAACAAACAAAAAGAAAATAAAAAAGAGAGGATGTGCTTGGCGACTGCTATCTGGTCTATATCTCATCTGCAGGGAAATAAGCTCAGTTTAGTGGGAGAGAGATTAAAATCTCTCTCCCACTAAAGAAGCCATATTTGGGTCTGCAGCAGAGCAGCGGGATAATGCTCTTGCCCTAAAGTTTCATGGAACTGCTATCATCTGCAGGAAAATCCAGGTTTTTCTGCTTTTACAAATTTTTTTTGATGATTCCTACCTCGTATTTAGTAAAAATCCATTACAGAATTGTGATTTGAAGAATTAATTACTAAAATATTTAACAGTAGATTAAAACTAGTAGATTAAAAAGCACCAGTAGATTGAAATTTGCAATGTGGCTAAAAAAAAAAACTATTAAGAGCTTGCAAATTGAAAATGGCAAATGCCAACTAGAAATGGCAAGCTTCAATGTCACTTTTGCCCCAAAATATTCTCTCCTTTTCCTCTTGATCAAAGATAATACTAAAAAAGTAAATAATGAAATTTGGCAGATTTGCTTTCTGTGTCTGTGGTCCCTAAGTGGTTTAGCTCTACTGAATAGTACTAAGAAGGTTTTGGAAGTGGAATTTCCATGCAATGTCTGATCCAGTTCTCCAGCTGCAAGTGGAGGTAGCAGCTGTTAATGCTGATGGAGAATGCTGGTTGGCCTTTATAAAACAGATATGCCAAGCCTTATGTAAGTTCTCTAAATTAACCTGTTATGAAAAATAGGATAGCTAACATAACTAGAGAAGAGACTAGAGCTAGATGTTAACTAGAGCTAACATAAAAAAGAGAAGAGTAAAAGCAGTAAGAAGAGAAATCAAAATGTTTATTAATAAATGCCCTGCGGTCTTTCATATATAGAGTCCTTGCTGGCAGCCAGTGCAGGGTGCCGTGAGGCATGGTCCTTTGCAAAGTCTTCGTGCCTGTTTCCCCTGAGATGTGACTTTCTGTCCACCCACAGCTATGCTTCTGCTCTGTCCTGGCACTGTGTTGTACCCTGTAGTCTCTGCAGCCCTCTCTCCCTCCACTTGCCCAGCAGCTGCCAAAAGCTGCCCAGCAGCTCCTCTCTTCTCCAGGGGTGACCTTGATGCTGCCCCTTCTAAAAGGAGCCCATGCAATCAGGAACATACTGCTGAGGTCAATCTGTCCCAGCTTCTTTGCATTTTCAGGAGCTGTGTGATAGAAGACCTTGAAAGCATGTTGGGAATGTTTGTTTCTTCAAGAAAGAAGAAATATTATCATGTCATTTCCAAAAAAAGGTTCAAAAAAAGTTTTGAATTCCCCTTCAGAGAGGCAATGTTTTGGCTGAATTATGTTTTATTAATATTATAATTTATTCAGGTTTTGTTGGTTATGAACACCAAGAGTGATGATTTCATATGAACATATGAAATTGTACAGGTTTTTCTGTTAAGGTAGCATTTAGTACTGACTGGACCGAAGATGGAGATACAGAAATGAAAAAGTTCTCTGTTTGCTTTTCAGTATCCTCAAATCATGGGGGTTTGATGAAAAATGTTTCTCTTTATTTCACCTGAATGTCTCTTTTGATTATTTGGCCCCTTGTTTTTAATGTTACTTGAGTACTTTCAACTAGTGTTATGTTCCCTTTTGCACAAAAAAAGTTACCTTTACTTTACAGTTAAGCAATGCAGTTAGTCTGTCTGTTTCTGAGACTTGAGTGGGATTTGGCCAGTGTAAAGGCCTTAGGGTTACCAAGAGTTTTACCATGTACATTTTGGAAATATCCTAAGTAATGTTTTGAGCACAAAGTTTAAAGAAGGAAAAAGAAATCTCTATATGCAGTTTAGTAATTCTTACTTAGAAAGTTAAAAAGAAAATAGATACTAAAATGGCACTTGAGAAAACCCAGAATAAATTCATAATTCATGCTTTATCCAAATACCAGTATATTATGACAGGCAGTCATCATCATTGCTGACATACCACTTTGGCAGCTAAATACAGTTCTTAATTGTATAACATACACTTTAACATACTTGTTCTTTCGTACTGAGACATTTTTAATGGCTTATTTCAGAGTTCAGTTGTAGCATATTTGACCTAGATTGAACTTGCATTGGTTGTATACTACTGTTTGAACATTTGTTAATAAATCTGCAGTTGGCTGTCAGGTTCCAGCTAACCAAACTATAATTGGCCTGTCAATCAATATTCACTAATAAATGTTGTTCGTAAAAAAACTACTGACCCAGAATTGATGTCAATTAAGTAGTGAAATATATCTTCGAACACAATCCACTGTTTCCTGTGAATGTTTTGATGCTTTTGGCACTAAGACATGGCTGCTTGGATATATATTTGCATAAGCAAGTAGCTGTAAAATTAGTTGACTTTCAAATAGGAGGAAATGTTTAAAAAATTTTTAGTAATACAAGAGAAATGCTGTTCATCTTGGGATCTCAAGACCTGATGGAAGATGAGTTGGTCACGGTGTGCCCTCCGTGGCCAACCCATGAGCAGTGAGATTGTTGATGCTGCTCCCTGACTCTTCTTTGTCCAGAGAGGTGCAAGGCTGGTGGGTGTCACCTGCTTAAACTATACTGGGATTCTTAAACTATACTGGGATTCTTGCTAGATTTGCTGCACCACCAGAAGTGGCTTTCTATATTGACTTCTTACTGTGTCTGTATCTTTCCCATCTTGCATGTACTGTCTCAACTACTTCCGTTTTTTTGGGATGAAATGTGGTTACACATCTTAGTTCCATGTGAAAAGCCATTTATTTTTGAATGCATCATGTGTGTTTGTAAGAGAACAGGGAAATTTCTGCCGTGAGTATTTGTCTCTGAAATTACTGGGTTCATGTGATGGGAATATTGTTTCTGGCATCTGGATTGGTTGCAGAGAATTGTTATTTAACTGCACTTGTTTTGCTGTCAAGATGGAAAAAGGAATAGAGAAGTCATAATGAATTTTTTTTGCTTCATTGAAGGGATTTTAAAAATTAATGGATAGAAAAAAGAAATGAGGAAATTAATTTTATTTAGATTTATGTTTTCACAGCCATTCATTCATTTGTAATCACAGAATCTGGGCAGTTTTCAAATCCCAGTAAAACTGTCAGTTTTGGTGAGTCTATCACTCTTAACTTGAATGGGTGTTGAAATAATTTGTTTCACAGAATGGCTTTGTGTAATTAATAGTCAAATTGCTAACTCTGCCTAGAAACTTGTAGAAGACCAAACCCATTAATTTATTTTTTTTTCCTATGTCTGCTTTGAATTCCTTTCTCACAAAAGAAAAATAATTTTCTTGCTAAATATGGAAACTGCTGAATGCTTTATAACTTTTATTGGCCTTATGACAGTCCTGTGCAGAAATTAGGTAGGGTTGATATCTCGCTAGGATGTTAAGCTTACTGGGTATTTGAAATGTGCAGCAGCTTTGAGTCTGCCCAAGGAAATACTAGAGAAACAAATGAGTCAGACCACGTGTCTAGTAAGCTACTGGAAAACTATTCACCCACGCCTTTTCCACAGAGTTTTCTGTGTGGTGATTATCAAAGGCCACTGGTCCCTATCAGTTGGGATGTGGGTAAGTGCTGGTGACCCCAGCATCACAATTTTGTCTCCTTTCCCTCTACGACTGCTCTGTCAACCAGCATTTCTAGAAACCAGCACACTTGTGCAGTGTATGCCTTGGAGCTTCATCCTGTCCTCAGGTAACTCTGTCTTCTCCTTCTCATTTGTATTGTCTTGGGACTGTTACCTTCCTACAGCTCAGCTTCTTCCAGGTATATCAACAGCAGTGATGGGAAAGGAAATCTAGCTACAAAGAGCAAGTACAGTGAGTTGTAATTTTGTGAGGTGGAGAAACTGAAACTTGCTGCTTGCATGAATTCTCTCTTGCACTTGTGTGGGAAAAAAACAACCCCCCCAAGTCCAGTGAAGAGTCTAGTATGAAAAATAAGTCTGAATAGATATTGATTTTAAATTTTGCCTTTGACAGATGTAAATATTATCCGATACAGGAAACAGATGCTGAAAACCTTTTGCCTCCTAAATATTACACTATATAAGGTTAAGGTCTAATGGAAGTAAAGGATCATCATCTGGACCACAGGAGCTGAAAATGCCAGTATACATAGGGCAACCAGGATTGGAGTTAGAAAGTGTAATTCGAATACAGATATAATTACTTACCAATACTACTCTTGATTCAGGTTTAGCTTATGATCAGCTTCAGTTCTTCCGTGAGGTTTGTAAATCTGTTTTTATAGGTTTGGTCTTAAAATTCAAAAGACTTACTTAGACTTGTGGATTTTCTTATCACTGTGCACTATCATTTTTAAGGAGAATTTTTTTTTTTTATATTTACTTTGAAAGACAAATGGCTGAAGCCTTCAAGCCTAGAACACAGTGTAGAAATCTTCCTCCTAGTAAAAGGAAAAAAATCTTTCTTTGTGTGGATTCTGTAGAAGACTGTCGCAAACATCGATGACTATGGTATTAGAAAAGTGTACTGAGGAGAAAATATGGCTATCCATGGGGCCTTGAGAGTGGGAGGATAAGTCCTACTGCTCTCTCAGAGAGTTCTGAAAATACCATCTGGGAGGTTCTTTCTACACAGCTGTGTCCTCTGTTGGCCATGAAAACAGGCATTTTTACATTTTTGTTATCAGGTAATACTGCATGCATGTTCCCTGTCTCCTTCACTAGTTTTTTTTTTAATCTAGAGATTTTTAAAATTCCATTGAGAGAGGTGGTAGCTCTGTGCAGGTGGAAAGACAATTTCTTTCAGATTGTAACAACTTCTTGTCAAAAGGTGAAATTGAAATTTTGAATGAAAGGTTGCTGGAGCTATTTATTTTTAGCATTTGTGGAGGAGTGATAGAAGTTTTATTAGAAAATGCTGGAGTTCTATAGAATCTAATAGAAAACTGCTTATACTGGCTGTTTCTGCAGAAGTGTTGAATATGTCCAAGAAAATTTTATACTGGATTCCATATGTTTAAACTGGTTTATTTATTTCATTTTAATTAAATCCTGTAGTATGGAATTCCACATAGAACAGATTTTGTTAAAATTAATATGGTAAAATAGTGTGGAAAGAAAGCCAATTGAGTTTGGATTACAAACTGCCAAAGATAAATCACTTACAGATTAATAGTATCTTTGAAAGGTTATATAGGATCTTTTTGTCTAGCTGTCTTTTGTAAACTTTCCAAAAGCCTTGAATTGTTCTAGAAAAGGAAAAACAAACTGTTAAAGAAATAACAAAGTGTCTGATTTTCTGACAGCAAACATTTTAAAAAATGTTTTGAATTGTTGAAAGAAAACACCGAGCATCAGTGTTTTCAGTCATTTATACTTGGTTGTGAAGGGTGCAGTCTGAAGTTTAGGTGACTTGATTCAAATTAGTCAGTTGCTGCTGCTAATGCAGTGTAAGGTTTAGGGTTTGCTTCTTAGAGTCTATTCACATCCATTTTCCTGGTGAATATTCTAATTATTTTCTAATCTAAATATTCTTAGTATTTCTGCTTATTATCTATTTACATAGTAGCATTTGTACCTATCCTAAATTTACATGCTCATTATTAATGCAGCACAAATTCAAAATTCAAGGTGCAAATGTCCTTTATTCCTACATACAAGTGAATCAAGCAGTGTAGCTGTCTAACTTGTGACCAGAAAAATGGTCACACATGGCCACTGATTACTTCTCTGTGTTTGTGATAATACTCTCACCACCAAAGCAAAAAACCCATGTCATCTGCCTTTTTATATTGCAGTAGGACATGATGCCATATTTTCCCCCTTATATGAAAAAAAACCCAGCCTACTGCACAAGAAAGGAAATACCTGCATTGTAATCATGTCTGTTACCTTGTGTGGAAAACTGCAATTTCTTTCCCTTAACTCCAGTTTTGCTGCCTTCTCACGAGCAATTCCTGTTCGAGGTGCTCTGAGTTGTTGCTAATACTCTGCCAAAATCTGTGATTGTTACCACACAAAAAATGTACAACTGCAAATTACAGAAGCGTCTTAATATCTGCGTTGTTGCTAATACTCTGCCAAAATCTGTGATTGTTACCACACAAAAAATGTACAACTGCAAATTACAGAAGCGTCTTAATATCTGCACAGTGCCTGTGGCCATACCTCTTCAATACCTGTCACTTGCCTTCTGTATGTTCCTTTTTGTCTGAAATGGACCTGATCTATGAATGTTGATAAACTTGCAGCTGAGTCCTATTCAAAATTTTACAACTTGATTCTTTGCATTAAGCCTGTAATTGAATGTGGAAGGTGAATTCCTGGCAATGGTGAGTAGTATAAACTCTAAATTAGTGCTCGTGACAGGCATGATAACTCAGTAAAGACTCAGGGTAGTACTTGTCATTTCCCCAAACTGATGGTGCATGTCAGAAGCACCTTTGGGCAAGTGGTCCTTTAACAGAGGCAATGATATCAAATAAGGTGGAGGGCCATAAAAAGTGTAACTTTTGCTTTCCAGCTCTCTGATTGTGGTTTTGTTTCCAGTCTGTCTTCCACCATTCTTGTGCTCTAGTTATTTCCCCATCATTGCTACCTTCTATTTTTAGACTTTTCGAAGCAGTGTTCAAATCCCGTCTCAGTCTCCAATTTCTTTGTAGAGTGATGAAGAGCTGCTGTGACAGCACTCTTGATAAGCAGCAATGTCCTAGTGTTAAAAATACATACTTTATATACAGCTAGAGAAAGGCATACATACAGAGCAGGTATAGCTGCAGTGTGAAATGTCTGCCATGTGAATGACCGAAGTCTTCTTGCACCGGAAGGTAATATGTTTTGTTGATGCAGATTTCTTTGCCTTTGACTTTTGGTAAAACCGATACTAATTGAAATTGTGTGTCAGAGCTGAAAGTGTGTGAAGGGATACCTGTGGGAGGAAGAGGGAGAACAAAGTGTATGTGCCCTATGTTTACTTAAGCATAGTATAATTCTGCCAGCTGGACAAAGGGACTGTGCTGCTAATTGCCCTGCTACAAGCCAAGTGGAACACCAAGGACCAAATCTGTGTAAATGACATTCAGGTTACTTGAGAAGTTTTGCAAAGCTGTTCTTCCTGAAGGAGAGACCTGGGAAGTATTGCGCCTCCGAGTTCACAGGTTTTACTGGGTAGATGCAGTTCTGATTTACTTTCTTTTCTTTACTCTTTCTTCACTGTTGTCTGCCTTTTTCTAGACCAACACTGTAGGGTCAGCCTTGGAGTATGCCTTGTCCTGTTGCTGGCCCCTGAGAGAAGGGTAGCTGTGTTAGTCTGGTACTGCTGGTTTTTAAGCCTTCAGAAATAGTTACACTTTGTCTGATCCTGAGATCTTAATGTGGTGAGTTAGAAGGTTTGCTGGCACTTTTTGAAAATCTCACTTTACATTTACAGAAGTAGAGGTGGGGACTGAGTGTGGTGCAGGTGTAACGGGCAGCTGTAGGTTGGGAGCCGGACTGAACAAGTTCTGCGCTGTTGTAGACATCGTGGTAACGTCTAGTAGGATTCTTGCACTGCAGAGGGTAGCTGAAACACCCTGATCTTGGTATTCTTATACTGCCAGCTGATAAACATGACCTCAGTGTCCTTGGTGTTGAGGGTGGAGGGCAAGCAGGGTCTTTGCAGTACCCTTGCCAGTCTGTCTTGGCTTGACTGTGAAAGAAAATGTACCTGAGTACATTTACAGATGGCTCTGTGGTTAAAAAATGTTGATGAACGTCAAGTCACTAATACCATTTGAGGCATGCAGTGCCTTCTATCACTCATTTTATGTGTAATAAGTAACTCAGCAAAAACATCAAGGGAAAAAACATGTAAAACTATGTATTTTTAGCAAAAGATACATTTACAACCT
Organism: Struthidea cinerea; assembly: GCA_013397865.1. NCBI lineage: Eukaryota > Metazoa > Chordata > Aves > Passeriformes > Corcoracidae > Struthidea > Struthidea cinerea. Next base: position 158,631 of record VZTI01002338.1, on the reverse strand, counting down.
AGGGTTTTAATGTGGGGAAGAATATATTTAGTGTGATCTTTGACTTTTTTTCCTCACAGTTCATTTTTATGAAAGTATATTTGTCTTTTATTGGGTGGTGTTGATTTATAAGTATATTTGGGAGTATTCAAGAGTACAAGAAAAATACATTCCTATTCTTGACTAATAAAAATGCTCTTTCAAGAGCTCCAGCAATTAGCTTACTTTTGTACAGTCATATAGCAAACATCAGGACATCGATATTGTGCAAACAATAACAATGATTTTTTTGGTGACCTTTATTTTGCATTTCTTTGTATATTCAGTTTTGGGGATTCTGATTCAAGACAGGTTGTGAATTCCTCAGTCTCTGAGAAGACTTAAAAAGCTTTGTAGTATGTTAAACCAGAAAGGAATCCACATTGATTGGACTTAAAAAAAAAGTGCTGCAAAACAAGAACAAATAGTAGTTGTGAGCAGTTTCTTTCCACATGATTGCTCTTGTGAATTCCTTCACCGTATACTAACCTATAAGTTCATTAATGGTCAAACTGAATGATTTGAATAGTTCTTTACCCACAGATCTCTAAAATGAGTCTCTTAAATTAGATATTGGAATCTTTTGCAAGGGGTTTGAACATTGAACATAATGATAATAATCTCATTTTTTCCTTTTGTGACTACCTAGCATGTTATAACTTGACCAAGATTTCTTTCTTCTAAAAAATTCATAGAAAAAGAAATGATTTTTAAAGACTTGTAAACTAGAAACCAGGGGCTAAGTTATGGTCCTAACAAAAATGCTCCCAATAAGCGACTTTTATTGTTTCTTTAAAATAGAAAACTTGGGTGTGGCTATTGAGATTTATATGATTTAGTTGAAATGTATAGGTTTATTCTGATCACAGCTGTGATCCAGTCCCATAAATTAAGAATTTCCACACCTTTACTGATGTGAGATAGCCTATTCCCAAGGATTTACATCACTGCACAGGCTCAGATTGTTGGGTTGTTTATCCATTTGGCCAACCACATTGTACTTTTTCAAACTAATATCACAAAGAACACAGAATCACAGAATTTTTAGGCTTGGAAGGGATCTTGGGTGATAATTTAGTCCAATCCCCCTGCCAGGGCAGGGTCACTCAGAGCAAGTTACACAGAAACATGTCCAGGTGAGTTTTGAATATCTCCAGAGCGGGAGACTCCACAACCTCACTGGGCAGCCTGTTCCAGTGCTCGGCCACCCTCACGTTGAGGTGGAACTTCTTGTGTTCTAGTTTATGGCCATTGCTCCTCATCCTGTCGTGTGCACCAATGAAAAGAGTCTGTCACCATGCTCTTGGCACCCGCCTTTGAGATATTTATATGTATTGATGAGATCCCCTCTGTCTTTTCTTCTCCAGACTAAACATGCCCAGGTCCTGCAGTCTCTCCTCATAAGAGGGATGTTCCAGTCCCCTCATCATCTTTGTGGCCCCTGCTGGACCCTCTTCTTGTCTCTCTTGTACTGACCGGCTGTGTGTCTCTCGTGTCCTGACGAGCCCAGAATTGGGCACAGCACTCCAGATATGGCCTCACTAAGGCTGAGTAGAGGGACAGGATCACCTCCCTGTGATGGCATCTGCTGGCAATGCTCTTCCTAGTGCACCCCAGGATACGGTTGTCCCTCCTGCACAGTCCGCAGGGGTACTGGTGGTTCATGGTCAGCTTGTTATTGTCACTCAGATACCCTGGTCCATCTCTGCAGAACTGCTTCCCAGCATCAGCTTCCAGCCTGTTACTGGTACTTGGGGTTATTCCTCCCCATGTGCTGAACCCTACACTTGCCTTTGTTGAACTTAATTCTCCGTGCCCAATTCTCAGCCTATCAAGGTCCCACGGGATGGCAGCACAGCCTTCAGGTGAATCAGCCATTTCCCCCAGTTTTGTATCATCAGCAAACTTGCTGAGGGTGCATTCGATCCCTTTGTCCACATTGTTGCTAAACAAGTTGAGTAAGACTGGTAACGAGATTGCATGGTATGCTCAGTGAAGCATCCTTCTTTAGCCCATGGATAACCTTTGAAATATTGATGGCTTTTTCCTGTCCCTTAACTGCAGCCTTTTGAAAAACAAGGTGGCAGTCTACTTAAAAAATTTGTTATGACCATAACAGGATTGGAGGAGTAGAAAACATGGAGGAGATCAAAATGTAGTCATGAAAACTTCAGAACTTTACAGATACCTGTTTGTGAGTTGTTAATTTAAGTGTCCTTTCTTTTAAAAATCTCATTCCATGAGCAGAAATGCAACACAATCAGCCTCACATAACAAATACCTGCTACAGTAATGGTGTCATTGTTTCTCAATAGGTATTACAGCTGGGTACTACTAAGAATGCACATGAAACAAAATCACACTGTTTTTAATCACATAAGCATGTTTCACTGCCTAATGGATACATCTGTAAGGGCAAAAGTACAGCTATAGGCATAACTTTGGCTTAGCCTTCAGGATTCCTCATTTCTTTGGTTTCTTGGGCCGAAACATCCTTTTGAAAGAACACTGCTGATTAAAAGAGCAACAACCTTTATGTGATGAAAACAGAAATTGGCTTTTAATTATTCAGAGTGAATAAAATGAAAGTATTCATATTCAAAATTCGTGGTGTTTTCTGAAACCAGTAAGACATCCCTGGTTTTAAAACAAATGACTTTCTTTCCTGAAAGTGTAAGCCTTGTGAAATCCTACAACTACACTATTTCAATAGAAAGCTGGGTGTTTAATACCTATTCAATGTTTAATTTTCCTTTTTCTCACATATTTTAAACAAAAATCACAAGGGGAAAACATTTCTCTTTTCAAAATGCTAATGCTTTTAGAAGTAAACTTGAATTCTGCGGTGATGCCTGAAGTCCGGACATTCACTGGGAAGTGCTTCTCCTCCTTACCCCACTGAGCTGGTTCCCCATGTATTTTTCTTTTCCAGAGGAGTCTCCTAACATTTATTTGGATTTTTCCTCATGAAGTATACTGCATCTGTCTGGATGCAGTTAACTTTCTTCATAGCAGCTCATACGGTGCTGGGGTTTGCATTTTTGACCAGTCAGTCTTGATAACAAACCAGTGATAACACACCAGTGTTTTGGTTCTTGGTAAGCAGTGCTTGCATGGTGTCAAGGTTTTCTCTCCATCACCCTACCAAAAAAAAGGCCACTAGGAAGGGGTTGTGCAAGAGGCTGGGAGGGAACACAACCCAGACAGGTGACCCCAGCTGGCCAAAGGCATGTTCCATATTGTATGATGTGCTCAGTCATTTTGAAAGCTGAGGGAAAGGAGGAGGACGTAGGGGGCGTTTCTGGTGATGGCCTTTGTCTTACCAAGTAACAGCTACATGGACTGAGGAAGAGGCTGGACACCTGCCTGCTGATGGAAAGTAGTGAACACATTTCTTATTTTGCTTTGCTTCTGCATGAAGTTTTTGCCTTTTTTATTAAACTGTCCTTATCTTGACCCAGGAGCTTTTTCCATCTTTTCTTCTCCTGTGCTATCTGTGCACATATTGTGGGTGCAGGGGGAGAGACCAGCTGGGTGGGCACCTGTCAGCCAGCAACTGCCATCTGGGCACTCACTGAAAACTCTCTCAAAACCAGACTGCAAATACATACTCTTTCTTCACTCAGCCTGCCCATGCAGATTTGATTCTTGAATGTTGCTTGAGGAAAACAAGTTAGTCATATAAAAGGGAAAATACTATAACAGTTGTTTTGGTTATTGTCTTTTCTTCAATTATAAGGACTTTAAGTCTTCTCTGTTAGCCTGCTTTAGCCTTTTGGAAGTGGAATGGGCTTTGCTTTGCATTTTTAGCATGCAGTATGCATTGTAAGTACTTCAAATGCATTTTCTAAAATAAAATTTCATGAACTGTAGACTCGTGTGTGGATTTCAGTGTTATTGGAATACAATGACACCTAACTGTAAGAGATTTATATCCCATTCACATTAACTTCAGAGAATTGCAGTCCCTGAGTTGCAGGGAATCAAATCCTTACAATTTAATGAAAATCACACCAGAATACTAAAATACCACACACTAAATTGTATGAAGAATACATGAACACTTGCATATGACAGAAGTTTGAAAAATTACCTAAGCAGCTCATAAAGCCAGGTTCTGTTTGTAAAAAATTGCTTATATACTTGTGAATTTAACTTCACTGAAATTCACTAGGATGATGTCCTCAAAAATCACATGATCCATTTTGAATATTTTCTTGTACCTATTTAGCACATTCTCTCTCTCAAACTAAGATAAAGATGGTTACCGCTCGAATTTTTTAGAGGTACAGAGGAGAGATACACAGTTGGGTTGACCAGCTTCTTAAAAAGATTGCAGTGTCCATCAGGACATTTGTGTGGGTTTCTACCCTTTACCAAAGGTACTCAGCTCAGCAGAGCATGCAAACACTTGCCTTTTTTATGCCTTTGTCTGTGAGCACTTCTTTCCGCTGTTCAGATGGCCCTCACAGACATCATTGCATTGGGATACCACTGTGGTTTCCTGTGTCTTTACCTCAGACCTTAGTCAGTAGCCAACTTTGGCTGCCAAACCCTGCCAACACGGCAGCCTCCTCTTCTCAAAGTAATAGCTGTGGTTAAGACGTCATTCTCTGTAAATCAATTTTGGCAAGGATGACGGCTAAGGGCAGGAGCAGGACTGGTATTTAGGGGCCTAAGCCATTCAATTGGCCTTAATCCTCCCTCTTATTAGCCTGGCTTTGTGGAAGGTAGATGGACTCACTTTAAAAAGATGAAACAAGCTTTCTTTTTGTTTTTTTTTTCTTTTTGGTAACAACAACAAAAGATCTGGGAAACTCCGATTAATTAGTATGCCTTGGGCTGATGAAAAGAATAAGGAATAAAGAATAAAATTGAAAGAAAAATGTCTAAAGCTTTGAGAGGAGTGGAAGCATGTAGTGCCAATACAGATTTTAAATACTTCTGGCTGTTTGCATAATTTTCCCAGGGTTTGCCTCTCATTGACATGAAGAGCTAAGGTGGCAAGACAAGTAGAAAGTTTTGTTTGGACCATGAAGATGATGATAGTGGCCTGCTCTAAAAGTCAATTGGAGTAGTAAGAACCACAGTCATTCTATTATTGCTTACTGGCCATATATTTCATAGAATGGCTGCATGTGAAGATAGTAGTGGAAATTTCGAGTGAATTTGTGGTAATCATGCAGGTGGACTTGTAAGGACTAATTTCTCAGTCTAGAAAATGTTCTTCCAAGTAGCTCTGCTGTATTCCTATCTCCTGAATTGAGGAAATTCATACTATGCGTAAGTAAGTAAACCTTTGTGGTAGGACAGATGTTCTCGTAACCACATGAGTTTTATAAATTGCACTTGGCTTTTGGCTTCTACATACTTGTAACTATTATTTTCAATGATTTTTATGCTTCTTTAAGGACATGATTTTCTGACTTTATGAATTTCGGACTTTTGGCAATATATTTATAATTACTGAATCCAGGGTATGTTTGAGCTGATTGTTGTGAAGGTGGAACAGCAAAAGATCAGTGTGGGAACTTTTTAAATGATGAAAATAACGTGTCAAAATAATTTTCTATTTCTTGACAAAGTACTTTTGTTTCAGCAAAAAAAAATCTTTCCATTGTGTGGAAAGAAATTTGCATAATGGTTTGAGATAGTGCTACTGTAGCAATTCAGACTTCACTGGTGTCTGATAGACATGCTTGAAATGTATATATTAGTTAACAAGATTATCACTTGAAAAGACAATTGGATTTTTACTGAGAAGTTTTTCTGAGGTGATAAAATATATTGATATTTAATGAAGCATGAAAGTTTTAAATGAACCATGAAAGCAATAGTTAAACTAATTAACTGAGTATAAAGCCTCTTAGAATATGTATGTTATGTGGGTTGTATGCTTGTTATTTCTGCCTGGTTAAACTGACAACTGGAATAACATTCTTATCTTTTAGGAGAAACAATATTAAACAGTATCTTGTTTTTAGTGTGAGGAAAGAAAAAAATGTACTGCTTAGAATCTCAGGGACAACACTGTTTGAAAAATTATGTCGTAGTGTCCTTGAGCAATTGACTTTATCTGGGAAACAGAAACATGTGACTGCGAGTTACTTAGATTCCTGCTTCCATACTGCAGTTTCTGAAGTTCTTTCCATGTTAACATTTGTCCCCTGTTTTAAATGGGTATGACTATTCAACAGGTTGGCATTTATCTTTTTTTTTTTCCTGCTCCTAGTATGTTTTGGTCTCGTAAAGGAGGAAAGATGCTTTTTGGAGAAACAGCAGACAAATGCCTTTATAATATCTGTAAAGATTTAGAAAAGGACCCTCACATGGGATTAGAGTTTAACATTAAACAATACCTTTATTGCGTGCTTTTTTTGCTGAACTCATGCTGTTGCTGGATCATGATGTGCAGCACAGTCTGGGAGTGATGTATCATGCAGCAAAGACTGAGACTTGCCCCATGCTGGAGGTAGAAAGCAATCTTCTTGCTCCTCTCTCCTCTGCTCAGGACTCCTGCACAGATGGCATCAGGTTTTACTTGGAGGATGTTATCATAGAGCACTGGAGTTAAGGCAGCCTTAATCTGCTGAGAATATGTCCCCTTACTCTTAGTGCTCTGCTGCATCCCCGTTTCTGAGTGGGTAAAGGAGACAGAAGATCTTCCCTTTGCCTGGGGCCTGGAGGGAGGAAGGGGTCATCTTCTTCCCATCACTGCCCATGCAGGCAGGCTGACAGGAAAAGCATTTATAAGGTATGCCACAAGGAAGATGGATAGCAGTCCAGTGAACACAGCAAGAAATCAGAAATTACTGTCTGAACAGAGGGTATTTGCTGTGCTGATTTGCTTTCATACATGGAATGATAAGGTTTTAGAGTAATGGATCTACATGTGCCCAGAGTTACAGATAGCAAAGCTCCGATCTGGTGTGTTCAAAACCAGTAAGAACATTCAGATAACAAGTTATCTGAGCATGTTTTAACTAAAACTGAGGAAAAAGAAAATCAGGAATTAATGGAAAATATTCCAAGAATGTATTTCTGACATGAAGAAAAGCACAGATATGCAGTGAAGGTTGAACAGTGCTAGAATTTGTTGTGGCAGATGAAGTGTTACATAGTACAGAGAATTAATTTTTGTAGAATGGTTTCTTACTGCCCCTCCATAGATGGCTGCATTGCGATCAGATGGTATCAACAAAGAAGTATTCCAACAAAATTGCTGGAATCAATTCACTTGTTTTGCAGATGATTGCAGCACTGTTTAAACACTGGGCAAAGTGTTTCCCTATTGATTTCATTTGAGTCCTATAATTCATAATATATGAGGAAGTTTTACCAATATTATTTTTTTATCTGCTTCCCAGGTGATGTCACATATAAGTGAAATTGTAGTCTGTGCTCTCACACAGATACTGATATATGCTCTGTCTTTATTTAGGTCAGATTCAGGCCATAATTGCCCAGTTGCACTGGAGCTGGAAGGTATTATCTCTAATTCCAATACAAATATCTTCTGTTCTTTCAAATATCTGTAAATTTACATTTGATTATAATAATATTTTTCTCTCTGTCTGTATTGTAGTGTTATTTTAAGAAGCTGGCCAATACTGAAACTTAAAACATGAAACTTGTTGGATTTTGTTCACCTGATATTATTCACCATTAGATTCATATACTGCACTGCTAGTGGAGTTTCTCTTGTTTTATCCCAGTTATTTGATTATGAGACTTGCACAATGTATTAATATTTCAGAAATACAAACTAAATGGTCAGGCTATGTTTTGTAAATAGAAACTGGTTACTAATACTGTGGAGAAGTAGTAGCACAAACCAGAGGTGTAAAGCTATAGGTTTTCTGCAACAGAAGAGCACATACCATATTATCCTAATAAGGACAAAAGCAGAAGTCATTTAATGTTACTGATAACAAATAGGGAGTTACCCATTGCAGCTAAAACATTTATATTTTAGTTCAGTTAAACATTAACTTGTGTGTGCACTAGTTAACTGATAACTTCTTATGTTTTATGCAAAATAAGAAAACAAAGTAGCTTTCAAAATAACTTTTTATAAGTGATGGGTCTTCCTGATATAAATAAACTGGATTCAAAATTAGTAAGAGATATTACAGATGTCTGTAGATCTAATTGAAAATCTTTGTTTTACTGTCTCTATTCTTTCCTGAAAGTTTCCTGAACCTGACTCTTTCATAATATAGTCTTAGTTTAGTCATTACAAGACCTCTGTTTTCATTTGTTTAAATTTAGTGGTTAAAGTGTTCCATAGAAGTAGGTGATCTCATTGCTGTCTGCTCTAAACCAGCTAAGTTAATCACCTGCAAGGTATTGTTTTTACTGGTCGGTTCTGGATAATTTTTTACCTTGGTTCCAGTTGAAGGGAGACATTGTTTTCATTGTGCTTTGTCAGTCTCTTTCGTCTCACAGTAGAGTTGCTGAAAGCACATGCTTGATTACTTCATACAATGATTGCGAAGAGCATTGGAAATTAGTGCAAGTTAATTTACCAAGTGCACTCTGATAGTGAAAAAACTGCCTTTACAAGATTCAAAGTATGAAACATATTTAATGTGTATACACAGTACTTTCTCTTAATACCATGCCATCATATAATTGTTTAGTGTATTTTCTTGAGATAATTTTTATTGATTGTAAAGATGAAGTCTCTGTAAACAGTTAAGAACATGGGTATATACAACACTAGTCAGATTAATGGTCTGTCTAACTTGGTATTCAGAGTGGACACTGCCAGAGGATTTGAAGAAAATTTGTTACTAAAAAGTCATTGCTAATTGTGTTAAGAAAACCGTAAGCTATGATCATAATCATGACATTAAAAACAGTGAGCTTTTAGGATCTTAATTTCAGAATTTTTCTCTCTAACTACAAATCCTTGAATTTTTTTTTTGTTTTTGTTTTTAAAGATAATAAATGCCAAGAATCACTGTTTCACTAGCATGTAGAGTCTGTGTGGTGTAGTGCAGTTGAGAAACTACAATATTTTGTAAGACTTGCAACACGAATGATAATTCAGCAACTTTTTGAGTCATAGTTTAATAATTTACTTGTACTCTGAAAAACTCCAGCTTGAATGCCATAAAAAAAGCTCATACCTAATGTACTTGTGACTGCATTTTTGTGTAGTTCACCTAGAAACCTCAAGGTCTTCCAAAAAGATTTGGACTTCAGGGTATGATACCAGTTTGAAGAAGCCAAGATTTCCAAATTGCAAAGATTTTGTCTGATCATATGGTCATTAGAGGCAAATGACAATATTCCCCCTATCCTGCCTTCTTTATTATGTTTGTTCCCCTTTGAAGCTCCAGTTTAACACACTTAAAGAAGGTTCAAAGGGGTCTGATAGCTGCTGCCCTACAGCTAGTGTCTCTGTCTACATAGTTGTGCAATAGTGCCTCTTAGATGGCTGTAGAAACAATAGAAATGTAGCTGTTTAGTTTAAGGACAAAGGGGCAAGTGCTAGCTCTCCAGTAGTCATTAATAATACAACTAAAATTGCTGCAGGGGAAGCCTGAAAACTTTGACAGGCTCAAGGTGAGAGGGACTGAGATATTACCACCAGGAAGTGAGTCTTGTGTGCAAACATTTGAGCTGGTTTGGTTACCAGCTACTGTGAAGCCCACCCCTCCAAAAAGGGTGTCAGTGACCCTGGCAGATACAGTGACACACAGAGAAAAGATGTATGTGGTAGCTGGGGGCTGCAACATCCAGAAGATTAAATGTGTTGTGAAAAAAGGCCAGTTGTGTTTTCAAAAAGCCTTGGTGACTTTCATCTATACGAGGAATACATTCACACAATCTGCCTTAATCCTTTGGTCTCTGTCCTCTTCAGTATTTATTGTCTTACAGTATGCTTTTTTGCTTGTGCCCTTTTCTCCCCATTTTGGTGAACAGAGAGTTCCCACGAACAAGACTGGAAGCCCAATAGAAGGGAAACATTGAAACCAACCACTTCCAAAGCTCTTAATGTGTACATTTTCTGTGTACCTGGACACAGAAAATCCCCTAGGGAAATTAACTATTTCTCCTTTGTTGCAATTCTTTTATTTCTAGCTGTTATTCTAGCAGTAACAAGGGACAGGTTTTCAGATCACTTTAGTAGCTTTGTTTCATAGTGATTAGTTCAGTAACCACAGAATTGATTGATCAAAGAGATGTTTGAATTTGATCTGGTGTTATGTATTAGGTATGTATGTAGTGTGTTTCAGAACACCTAACAATTAAAACTGGTTTTGCTTTTATATGTTTTTGTTGACTGTGATTTATATATGGGAAGCATAGTTTGCAATTTCAAAGGTTTGGTGAAGTAGTTTCATTTTTTAACCTGAGTTACTTGGCAGAATTAACAAATTACTGCTCTTGACATGGAGAAGTAGACAAAGGAATTGGTTGGTTTTCAATCAATACCTGATAAAAGAAAATGGTTTTGAAATGAAACTAAGTTCATATCGGACTCTGCCTCCAAAAAGTAAGAGAATTATATAATTAAGAAAATCTTATCTAAAATTCTGTGTATCTAAAGTAGTTGTATTTTTCTGCATTCTCTGAATGTTCTTCAGAAGATTGCAGTGAAATAATTTTGCATTTCCAGGTTGAGTGAAGCTTAGGTATTAACCAACTATAGAAAATAAACAGGCAAAATAGGCAGGCTAATGAATGAGGAAGTGAATGGATTAAAATATTTCCATAAACTATTTTTACTGTTTTTACTTGTTAAATATTACTGTTATTTATTGATAAGGAGCAGCTTTGATTTATGTGTTAATATGTTTTTATTTGGAATAAAGGACCTGCTCTAGTCAGCTGTAACTCCTACTGTGAGCTACTGCAGGACTGATTCCACCTCCTCAGTTGTTGTTGCCTTTATTGGACTGTCTCCTGATTTATATCCTAGTATATGAGAAAAGAAATTACTTCTCTTGCTTATTTAAAAATGTTAGCTTCACATATTTTTCTTAGAATCTCCAGTGTCATTTGAAACCCACTGATATCCTCCACAGAGTTTCCCGTTTATCTCAGCTGATGTGGATTCAAGGCACTAAGGATTTTCTGGTTGTCCTTTCACTGTGCTGAAATTTTCAGGCTTTGGGACAATGATAGAGTAAACCTGGACTGAGGGCTGCTCTGGCACGGTGGGTATATGATGTCAAATGGTGGTTTTGGATGTAGTCATTCTGACAGTTCACATTTTTTCAGAGCTTTTGGGCACACATCCTGACAGCCTGCCTTTTAGCAGCAGGCTCATAACAGGTCAGATGTCCATGTTGCACCTGTTTAACTTTATGCTGGATCAGATGTGGTGTGTACTTTTGTAGTGGGCTTGAAGTCAGCATAAGCTTCCCATCTTGTGCTCAGACTTAGTTCAATGTATGTGGGATTGTATGCTGCTGCCTGATTCAGATCAAATTGATACTGTTCAGTGACCTGCAGGGCACAGACGAGGTATTAATGATGGTCTTTTGACACATTTGTGTCTATATGAAGCAGCTGATGAAATTTTATGACTTTGCTTTTCATAGCAGCAGTCTTTTACTTCGCAGTCTCTTTAAGTGGTGGGAGCTGATGATTTATTCTTCCGTGATAATCTCCCCTGCCTTCTTTTAAGTGGAAGAATTGTTATTTTTCCTCATAACAGCAGATGTTTGTCAATGATAAAAAGAAAAAAACCTTTTTCTTCTGTTTCCACATCAGAGAAATGTCCAGGCAGATGTTCATGAGGACTAGAGTCTTGCATTACTTTTGTTTATCATTCCAGTAATACAGTCTCTCCAAAGTACTTAATTTCTCATGTTTTCCTTTCAGTGGCTAGCAACCAGGCCATGTTTGGCCATCATCCTTACCATAACGCAACAAATTGTCTTACCTGCTGTTGGCATGCCTGAGGTGCTGTTTATACAGAGATAATATTAGCAGACCCGTTAATATTAGCAGACCCTACAAAAAGGAAACCAGGATGCACTGGGGATGCAAATTTCTGTGTTTAACAGTACTCCCTTTTCTGGTTTTGCTGCTAAGATTTGCTTTTTTCTGACATTTAAGTTCCAAGCAGCTCAGGTTTAATCATGAATGAATAGCAATTTCACTGTATCATTGCAGATTGTTATTTGAGATGACCTGTGGCCCTTCCCTAATGGAAATCTGGCAAATGTGCAGTCCTTGATTGCCTGGTATGATAAAGTAGATATTATTGTTACTGCTGAAATTTGTTAAAAGTGGCTTTTAAGTGAAGGGTGTTAACGGTGTCATCCAGGAAAGGATCAGTATATATTTGGTACATTTTCTCAATGCTAAATAGTAGGTTCATGTCTAATTAAATGTTTTTTATATATATATACACACACTCTGCAAGCGTCACAACTGTATTGCAGTGTCAAAACCAGTTGGATTTCCTACATTGTTTAGCACACTTCTCTTTCATATCATTTGCTGAGGAATTTCTTTGGTTCTACACACTAAAGGCACTTTCTTAAAAAATAGCTAACTGAACATTTATGATACACACATACAGGCATATTATGTATTTTTTATAGTGTGAATGGGGCTTGTAAATTTTTTATTTCACCCCATCCAGCTTTTTGCTAAGAGGAGTAGTGTTCATGTTATTATCAGAGGCAACTTACATTTTTTTGCCTAATATTTGCTACTGGTTACAATTTAATTCTCTGTAACATTATAAAATCAACTGCCGAGTAGCACACTGATTCAGCTTTAGTGAGTTCAAAATCTGAATGTTCCTCCTTCACAGGAAAGAAATTAAAATGCCTTTCTTTTTCTTTTGATTTAATTAAACTTCTGTAGTGGGAACAGACAGTAATCCTACAAGAGCTTAAATGCTTTGTTCTGGTGTCCACAGTGGAGTTGAGTGCAGAATAAGGAATTCTCTTTATATGTTTGTCCTTGGAACTATTTGATCTGGAGGGGATTGAAGGGTTTGGATTTTCTTCCTTTGACTGGGAGGGCCATAAATGCCTTAATGTACTTCTTCCTGCAGTCCCCAACCCATCTGAAGAACCTGGAGAAAAACTTGTATGAGTTGTACAACCATGTGAAAAGTAGATTTAATTTAGGAAAATGGTTTACATTGAAACACTTTTCACTGTTTGTCCTGATGTTGCTATCCTGATTTGTGGAGTATTCTGAACGCAGGGAAGCAGCTAGAAATGTGAATTTTCTAATTATTAATTTCCAGCTGTGATGAGAATTTGCTAGATGTCCAACAACTTCCGTATTAGGACCTGCATTTTAACTTTCTGCTCTCAATGTGTTTTGATGGAGGCAATCTTGTAAACCACCTTCTGTGACCTAAATCACAACACAAGGTACACTGGGCATTTTGATCGTATGTCCCAGTGGCCAGCTACCTTCAGTGCTACTGTGTATAGCCATCAGTTTGAGTCATGGCAGCAGTGTCTAAGAGCAGACTGTGGCCTTTAAAGAAAGTCCAGAATGCTTCTCTTTTTGATTCAGCTCAGATTCCTCTACCTAGACCTCTGAGGAATGCTGGGTTCCAGCTGTAACTCTCTCCTGCTGGTGAAACTATGCAGCCAGCACTGCAGCCTGCATGCATATTGGTGGTGTCCTTGCTTTCTGTGTGGCTGGTGGTAGGAATGATGGAAGGGCGTGCAATGGCTTGGAGCTGTGGAGTTTGGTAGGACTCGGGGTGTGGTAGTGTTCTGGCAGCCGCCTTGGGTTCTCTCTTCCTGTCTTCTTCGCAGAGAGCTGTCCCTCAGCTGAGGGCTGCTCTTTTACCTGGTGTTTTTTCTGATGTTTTTCCATCACGTCTGGTCTTCAGTTTATGTATGTCAGCACATGTTTTACACATGCAGAATCTATTAATTCCCCGGTAGAATTATTGCTTTTTATATTGCTTTGCAAAGAAGTTTGCAAAATTCTTGTGTAGGTCCCCTGTTTTGCCTTCATCTGAGGATTCCCATTACTTTCTGGACTTTGCAAAGTGATGTGAGTTCTGTGCCTCATCACACCTCATGAGAGATAAATACTAACCTGCTTTGTTTATTTTAGGAGGTCTTGGTTATGGATGCAAGCACAAGTCCATTGGAAAAGGCAGCGGCAACAATACAGTAGTCACCAGCAATCCCATGACAGTTCAACAGCTGGGACCCCTTTCACCTTTGGCAAATCAGCTTCCAGCAGCATGGAGCCAGATCAGCCCTAGCTTACCGAGGTCTATGGATGCTTCCAGCCTGAGTGCTTCTCCGTCAGATACAAGGTCCTCAGCTGCCTTTTTATATTCAGTAGTTTAAAAGGAGGGTGTTTCATTCTTCTGTGATTAAAATGTGACATTTCTGATTATTAAAATCAGAAAATCATTCTCTGTTATGCCACGGGAAATTGAATTCCATGCAATTTAATTCAGATCAGCTATAATCATACTGTCTGGATCATTCAAATAATGGGTGAAATTCAGCCATACAAAATCTGTGTATGATAGGGCTTTCTTATTTATAGATGAAGGCTGTTTTATAGTCATGAACTAGATTTTTGTACTAGGTATAGGAAATGTTATGGAGGATGAAAGCAGAAATAGTCCATGTTACGTCTACATAGTGCTAAGAGTGCCATGTTGGTGCCTGTCAAATAACACTAAGGACAGACAAAAAAAATCTAAGTGCTCTGCACATGTTCCTCTCTCCTCATCAAGTACTTTTGCTTTCAAATGGTTTGTTTACATAATAAAGTTGATTGGATCAATTGTCTCTGAAAACGTGTTAATTTTCCTAGTTCTGTTGAGAAGGTAAAGAAAACTATGACCTCTTCCTGTAAATGTTGCCTTTTTGTATCGCTACCCCACAGATAAATAATTATTAATTCATTTTAAATGCTTAAATAAGTTTTGAGATTATGACTCTGAGTATTGTCAACAAACCTGAGTTAGAGGAAAACAGGTATTTGGCAACCACCCTACAAATATATTAGGCACATCCCTGGATGTTAAGCATACAATGAGAAAACATTCTAGTGTATTATTTTGGAATCTACATTCCCCATTGCCTACTGAGTTGAAATGTAGTTTCTTATTTAAAAAAGACCACGAGAGCCTTTATTCTCAAAGCAGTTTACATTTTACTATGTTGCTTTATTGCAAGCCAAGGGACTTTCTTGAAATAATTAAAATTGGTATTATACAGCTGGAAGAAAACCTTGCTTTACTCTTGGGATAACTTTTAACTTTTCTGTCACTTCAGTTGTGAAGAGTGCCTCCCCTGTGAAAATTTACCAAATTAATTATGCTTCCTATGTAAACATGTCAGCAAAAACCATTCAGGGCAAAGATGATGACAAATGACAAATCCAAAGACGTGCCTTTCAGATTGAATAAAACTGATGCTAGAAAAATACAATTACATAATTGTTACTTACTTAAGTTTTAGGTGTGCCTGTATAGTTCCAAACACTGAATGTGTGGTTGGATGTACTATGTCAGTACTGAGTTACACAGTTTTGGTTTTATTTCAAAGAAACATTTACTAAGGGCAAACTGAAGTTGAAACTCTGGCAGAACCAAGGCTCTGGTGTCCCTAGAGTATCTTTTAATGATTTATCAATGAAGGTGTTATAAAATAAGTTTGTCACACAAAGAATGTCCATTTCAGCAATCTTGACCTCAAATTGTCAGTTTTATAGGACAAAACAAGTTTAAACTCAGATTTTAACTCACAGGTTGTTAAAACAGTTTGGGGTTTTGTTTATTTGTTTGTGTTTTTTGGGGGGGGCGTTGGTTATTTGTTGTTGGGTTTTGAGCTTTTGGTTTTTTTTTTTGATTAAATTTCTTCAGCTGTAAACTGCTTTTGCCTAAATGAAGTTGACTGCTTCTTCCTGGGCAGAGTGCCTTCTCTGCATTTGATCTCTCAGGCACTATGAACTGTGTTCCGGCAGCTCAATCCAAACCAGATTATTTGCTGAATTTACCAAAGCCAAAGTGAATTTTCTTGATTTTTACTGTTGGAAGAAAGAAAACAATTGACAAAATAAGAGTTTTGCTACAGATAGCATCAGATTCTGGTATATAGACCATGGGGGATAAAACCTTCCCCATCTTTTTTGAGTTTCTGCAAAACTTTCCTGGAGTATTCAGTTGTGTTGCTTGAAACCAGATGTAATACTGCTATTTGCTTTGACAGAAAAGGACCTAGGAAAGAGCAAAGGGTTCTTGGCTAGCAAATGAAAGACCATGAAAAGAGAGAAAAGCATAGTTTTCTCTCTTCCATGTTTATGTTCAAGATTCTGGATTATACTCTGACATTGTGGCCTCTGTACAAAGAGGGAGAATACAGTGTAACTGCAAGTAATCTCTTGTAAATGATAATGAAAGATCTGGTCCGAACCCAAGGCGGTTTGACTTACAATAAGCAGATGTGTCAGTTAATACCATCTGAGAGTGTGGCACTCTGATAGATCTGGTCCTTTATTTTCATATTAGGTGTGTTTATTTTCCCCCCACTAGAAAACTACTTACTTAGTCACAATGTGGGCTGAATTTTAAATAAATCTTCACTTTTTGGGAGCTGGAATCTTTATTATTTTTGAATTTAGATGCTGAAGTGGGAACCAAGCTTCTTCAGAATATCTGGCTCTTACTTACTGTATACTTGGAATTCTGGGGCAGCTTTTTATTTTTGTCCTATTATGAGACTTTTAAAAGACAGTTTTTCTTCAGATTCACTGATGGATATGTCCCTTTGTGTTAGGCATTAGTAGCTTTTTGTGTGACACTGGTCCTACTATGCATCTGATTAAAATTCTTGTCAGTACAAAAATAGACTTTTTATTGATGCACAATTTCTTTTTCTTTAGTCATAAAAGAGAAAATAAAAATTTAAAGAAACAATCTAGCAGAACACCCCCACCCTCTCCTTATATTTTCTAGGTATGAATATATTCAGCATAGCCTGGAGAAGTCAAACCTGGCTTACTTGTCTTGCTCTGTTGAAACTGTGGATCTGTATTTGGGGTCACAGCATACTAGCACGATTTAATCGCCCTGTAATGAACTGTGCTTTAACAAAGCCCACTGACAGCAGACACAGCAGCGTAGATCAACTTTTTCCACAAACAGTCATCCTTTTAGATCCAAATGGTGCACAAGACTGACCTGATAGAGCAGCCTCATTTTTCTCGTTTCTCTCAATGCAAATGGTAGTCAGCATGCTAGTTGTGCTTTTTGTCAGTGGTCTGTTTTGCAAGTGCCGTTTAAACCCTGACAGAGTAACGTGAGGTCCATGACAGTACCTTGCACTGACATTGAATCAGAACAGGATGTTTCTTATCCTGATACAGCAGATTAACCACGCGTTACAAAGCAAGTATCTTGTGCAAAGGAGCATTTAACCGTCTCTCCCGCCAGTCACCACAGCAAGGCTTGCTGTTCTTTTAAGCTGCATTTTCCCTGCTTGTGAGCTATCTTGCAGATACAGCACCTGCAAACTACTTCCTCTCTCTCTCAGCTTGTGCCAAGCTTCCATTCCTGTGTCCTTGATCCGTCATTGAAATTCTGTGCTTCTTCAAAACAGTATTGTGAAAATAATAAACCAGGAATTAATCCTCAAAACATAAGATGAGAAGCCTCTGTGAGCTGGCTGGGTTTATCTAGCTGCATACCCGAATCTTCCTATTGTTAGAACGCCTTAAAAATAGAAATTTATGTACTGATAGCACCACTAGCTGGCAGGAAATCCAAGTCTGCCCGGGTGTGAACTGGACACAAAGAAATAAATCCACCTGACCTTTAGCCAGCATTTGTACCCATGAATCAGGGCCCCTGATGTCCTTTTATTTCCTTTCAATACCCTTCTGTAGAAAACAATACTTTTAAGGGCCTATATGTTGGGGGTTTTTAAGCTACCCGAAGAATCTTTGCAGCATAAAGAAGTTTCATAATATCTCTGCGAAAATGAATGATAACAGCAAGATTACACTTCTGTGAAGAATTTTGACTGCTGACTTGGAGGCAGATACATCTTCAAATCAAATCTGAAAAACCCCTTCAACCAGTTCTCCTACATTACTCATTTATTTTGTTTGTTTTGTAAAGTTAGATATTATCTATATTTATAAACTTGATATATAAAACTCCTTTAGGGAAGTGTTTGTAATATTTGTATGCATTACAACTGACAAAGTCATTCAGGTTGAATATTTATTCTCTATGAATCAGTTCTCTTCCTGTTCTTTTCAAGCAAAAATAATAGATGACTCAAATCAATATGAGTTTCATATAAAGCAGGAACATAATGCCTTGGCTTTAGAAGTCCAAACCTATTTATACCACAACTGATGAAAAGAAGTGCATTAATTTCTGCAGTGGCATATGAAAAATCTTTACAGCAACATTTCTTCCAAATCTTGACTTTTAAAGTTGGTTTCCTAAGTGACTTTTTTACATGTATATTGCCTTTGTGTAACTACTTGTACATTAACTGAGTGTGCTAAACTTAAGTACCTAATATTAGGGAGAATCTTTCTCACATGTAGCCTTTCCTTACTTTTAAGTGTGTGGAGGTAAAAGAACTACTTCTGAATTGTCTAACTCCTTACTTTATTGTGCCTTTTTTTCAGGTCACTCTTGTCGTGTGAGTCTCTGGCCTCTACAACATTAAGCTTGTCAGAAGATCACTCCCCTTTGAGTGTTCAACAAGAGTCGTCACACAGGTACAGGACACTTTTTTCTGTTCTTCCTGACCATGGTTTACAAGATGGCAGTGAGTTGGGGGACTTACTGAATTTTTTGCCTGAAACACCTGTGTCCGGTAACTCCTTACCATCCTACTTATATGGCATGGAAAATAAACATTCCCCTTACTCTAGTCCTTGCCAGTCCTCAGTCTGGTCTCAATCATTCCGCTCCAAAAAGAGAGCACACTCTCTGTCTCCTCTGTCTGACGGCATTGGGATCGAGTTCAATACAATCATCCGAACATCCCCAACTTCGCTGGTGGCCTACATCAACAGCTCCAGGGCATCGCCAGCAAACATCTCCCCACAGCCTGAGGTCTATGGACATTTTTTGGGAGTGAGAGGAAGCTGTATACCCCAAAATTTCTCAGTTCCAGCTGCCCAGAAAGGCCTCCACATGGCGAATGGCAATGTCAACTTTCCAGGGTATGCTGAGAATGGGGCTGCTGAGTACCAGCAGATGCAACAGCTGGAACAAGCCAGCTTGCAGATGGCTGCCACAAATAACATGGTAATCCAGCAGGGCGTGCTGCCTTTGGACAGCCAGGCAGTGGACATCCTGAAAAATGAACAGCTGGATGACTTCTCAGGCCCTATTGCTGACATGCCTCTTCCACCCCTGCTGCTGCCACCGCCTCTTCCACAAGGGCCGCCCCCGCCGTACCACGCTCACCAGCACCAGCAACCACACAGCCTCCCCAGCCGCGTCCACCCGCTGCAGGTGCCGCCTTCTGCCCCCGGCGCCCTGATGGAGGAAGAGTGTGAGCTGGATGATTTCAATGGCAAGCATGGCTGCTGCTGGGTTGACTGCGGGAAGCTGTACGACCATCAGGAGGAGCTTGTGCGGCACATAGAGAAGATCCACATAGACCAGAGGAAGGGAGAGGACTTCACCTGCTTCTGGGCAGGGTGCCCTCGAAGGTTCAAGCCATTTAATGCCCGTTACAAACTGCTGATTCACATGAGAGTCCACTCAGGAGAGAAGCCGAACAAATGCACAGTAAGTCTGAGTTCTGTCTTTCTTACCAGCTAAAGGCTCTCTATTGCTTAAGAAAATATGATGAAGTTGTAATTCTGCCTTTGGTTCTCCTATTTAATGGTGTACTTTTTAAACCACTCTGTGAGAATGAAAGAGTGTTCCATCTTCCCACCTAAATAGAAAGGAAAGGTGTTCTTTAATTTGATATATGCCAACAGATAAGATTAGACAAAATGTTCTATTTTCTACATTTATAAACTTTTGCTGTAGACCGCAACAAGTGACATGGTAAACCTTCAAAAAGCAAAACTGAAGCACAATCAGTACTTAAGTACTTGCATGAAGGATATATGCAGGAAAAGTGCTGCAGAATAAATGTCACCATTTATCCTGAAATATTCTTGCATCATGTTACACCTTTTTGACTTGAGGAATTTTCAAGACCTTGCATAATGTTATCACAAGAAACTGAGAAGAGCTGGACATTTTTAAGGCAGTTGTTTGTTCTACTACTAGCAAAAAACAAACCCACATACCTGTTTCCATGAATACATTAGGAACAAATCCCATACTAATTTTTCTGTTCACAGATTCTAGCAGTGAGCATTCAACCCCCAAAGTCGTGTTTTTCTTCCGATTTTTTTTAGGGTCACTGCAGGTCAGTCTAGCAGATAGGTAGTCACATGGGTTAATAATCTGACTGTTAAGAATCAGTTTATGCTTAGTCTCCAGTGCACCATCTATAATCTCTGTAATTCAGATTCTGGAATTGCCTCACATATGGTCTGTATTTTGGACGACAATAAGCTTAACCTTACTAAGTGCTTATTTAGTGTCATCAGAAAGCAACCTCACCAGTGCAGTTTTGAGTCCCCAGCATAAAATAACAAAATGATGAACATAGAATTTCTAGGAATAAACACTGATTAAAAAACATACGTTTACATGCTGTGAAATATATACTGGGGCTTGGAGTCTATATCAGTGTATGCCTCGTACAGTTTCTTTAGCATGATGTAGGTGTTTGCTTGTACAGTAAATAGAAAAGGTTTCTTTCTTTTACTTTAGTTTCTTCAAAGGGCCAGTGTCCTTCAGGATAAAGTGCATATCTTTCCAGATTTCTCTCCTGAGTTTAAAGGACCTGGTAGAGATTGTGTCATAACACTAGAAAGGCTTTTTATCCTTCCCTTTTGTCACACCAGAGCCTTAACTCAGGCTCTCTGCTGTCTGAATATTTTTTAAAACTCCATAATATTATTTTTCTGCTCTCCAGATATATTGCATCAAGGTTTACCATTAATTTCAGTTCCTCCTTAAGGATTTCTCATCACCTTTATTGGAAGAGAGAGCATGAGGCAAAAAAAAAGGAATTATTATGAGTCAAGAAAGTGATTTTTCAAGGGAGTATTACATATAATTAAAGATATGGAGGCAGACACCACCGGATGAGTAAGGACAGACAACAGGATGAAGAAAGAGGTCAGGAATGATGAAAGAGCACTGAAAAATAGTAAATCCAAGTACCCAGGGTCTTTCTAATAGAAGAATTATGATGAAGGATCCTGTAATACTGGGGAAAACATTGTGTTGGTAACACTCTTAACTCCCTGCCCTCCCTGTTCAGAAAGGGTGCTTACAGTGACCTCCGGATTGTAAAGTCTCCTTGAGGAGTCCTTAGCTTTGATGGAATCATCATTCACTGATGAAAAATAATGTGTAAGTGGATAAGGTATTTCATACTATAAAGTTTTTGAGATTACTAAACCAAAACTGAAGTGCATGCCAAATCCTGCTGTCTCACCAAAATATAAGAGGTGTCTGTATCAGCTTCTCAAAGAGTGATTGCTTTTTAAACATTGAATTGTGATTTACTGAGCTTAAGCAAGCATTACGGGATAGCACCAAGAAGTTTGCATATCAGAAGCAGCACATATTTATCTTCCTTTCATGTTAAGAACTGTAATGAAATGTAGAAACACTGAGGGTGATATGATAACCCTCATAAAGTGAGTGTAAATCTGGAACATAGGCCAGCTGCCTTGGGATGAGCAAGCAGAAATGGCCTTCTTTAGCATGGTTTGAGTGAAATAGCTTGCTGCTTTCTTTCTTTACCATTTCACAAATGGTGTGAATGTGGGAAAATGTATTTGGCTTTCTAATGTCCAGCAGCATGGTCTCTGGATATATTTAGAAAATTTACTTCAGTCAAACATCATACCTTTTTCACCAAGCAGTGAAATTTACTATCATATCCATGCCATGTAAGGTTTTTAACAGAGATTTTAAGTGAGGAGAGAACATTCGGGAGAACATTTTGGGTAAGATGATAATGGAGAATGATTGCCTAATTAACAAAAAATTTTGCAAAAGAAATCTGAAACTCTTCACCAAACCTCTATGAATGTATGCTTTTAAGTGCAAAATCAAAACAATCCATTTATAATCTTTATTTGTCCATCTAGGGTCTTTTTATAATTTATTTTCTGGTTCTAGGTGTAGCTTGCCTCTTTCTGTAAAATTGTTATAAAGTAATAATCTCTATGTCCACTGCAGTTTGCAGACTAGTAAGAGGCAGTCCAGTACAGCAAGCAGGAAAAGGGAAGGAAAAATGCCAAATACACATCTATTATATTAATGAACCAGATTTACTGTGAAGAATGTAGCAGAAGTAGTAAGTCATTGGGAGGAACTATCATAACGTAATCTATCAAGACATCCTGCCAAGGATGTCTTGATAGATTACATTATCAAAGGCAGGCAGTTACACTGGTCACCTGAGTGCCATCACACACTAATCATTGTGTAAACACTGCATGTGTTGGTGGTTCCTAACAGTTTGCAAGAGACATTCTTCTCACTGAGCGCGAATTGCAATGGGTGCTGGTCAGTATACTTATCACGTCAGTATGCTTTTTTGTCAGTGTTGCTTATCTCTGTACTGCTACGTATTGAAAGTGAATTATTATATGCTGTGCTGTGTGTCCCAGTGGATTGCTGTGGTATGTCAGTGAGCTCTACATCTGCGAGCTTTACAAGGTCTCAGTCATTTTTAAGGTGAGGGTTACTTCTAAGTTGTATTGTTGTAACAATAGGAGAGATAATGTGAAATCAGATACACAACTGAACTTCATAAGCTGAACTTTGTAACATAATTCTGTTCTCTATTATCGTTCCGTGAGGATGAAGTAATGAAGTTCAGAAGAGACTTGCAGAACATCTAGGACTGCAGTACTTGATATGCTTATGGTTAAAATCAGAACCATTCTTATAGTTAAAATCAGAGTCAAGTGAGCTCAGCATTTGTTTTGCTGCATCTGAATTATTTATCTATTTATCCCTGAACTATTTATCTATGTAACAAAAATTTGGGGCAATAAACTGAAGCTGTGAACAATAATCTCCTCTTTAGTTCCTGCTCGTTCTGGGTGAGCTGTCTTCTTTGATTCTGGAAGATAAAAGTGTTGAAGGGTGATTAGTAATCAAATATCAGCACATAAAAACATCTGACAATCAGTATAATCAGATCCAAACTTAATGAATGACAAGCGTTCTTAAGGTCAAAAACTCAACGCATTTGTTCCTTCCATACTGAGGTAACTAGGGCAAAGTGGAAAATAATTGCATTCCAATCCTGATAGATTTATTTCATACTGTTGTTTTCCTGTGAATTGGGCTCTTTTTCCCATCTTTAACTGAATTTGCTACTGAAGCTGCAGATTAGGTCTTAACAGTTTGATTTGATTTACCTTCTCCATGTTATGAAAAATAATAGTGTATTTTTGATTCCCATCTGTTTTAAGAAGACTGGTTCTTGTTCTAGACGACTACCAAAAAACCCTTTAATTTTAAAAAGCATGAATTTTACGGAGTCCTGCATTTTCTTTTACCAAAGTCGGTGACTGTGTTTGACCTTGCTTTATTGAATGGAAATCTGTGAAGTT
Source organism: Struthidea cinerea (assembly GCA_013397865.1). Classification (NCBI taxonomy): domain Eukaryota; kingdom Metazoa; phylum Chordata; class Aves; order Passeriformes; family Corcoracidae; genus Struthidea; species Struthidea cinerea. The sequence continues at coordinate 134,961 of VZTI01002338.1, read as the reverse complement.
GAAGAGAACCTGCATTCAAGAAGTTGATTTGTTTGCAATAATAATTCTTTAGATAGCTGTTAAAATGCATTGGACTCCCTTACTGTTTGTTAAACATCTTTCACGTTCTATTCCAACTTACATCACCTGGGAAGCATTCTTCTTTTCAGTGATCTGGTTTAGTGACTAAAAAAAGCTATTCATGACCTAGTAATACATATTTAGTGTCTGCTCCTAAACTTCTTTATATAAAGTGGGTACAGCATGTTCAAATGCGTTGTATCTATCTATTAATCTATGCATTAGCTTGTACTTTGTAGGAATAAGTCAAATAGGAAAAACGTTAATGAAAATTCATATTGAAATGCAAGCAGTAAATACAACAATGGTTGAGATATAATCTGTAACGTTTGCCAGCAGTTACTTCACAATGCCATTTGAGGCTTCCACAGATTTCATTTGGATTAGAAAAAGGCAGAATTCCCAGTAGCTGTTGAAACTTCACAGTAGCAATTGGCAGGTGCTGACCTTTGTTCTCTTTGTCTCTACCTGTGAGCTTATTTTCTACTCAAGTTCCCTTCTTTTATAATGAACATTTTTACTTTTTAAGTTCAGCTGCAACAAGAGGTATTTAATTAGCCTTATTGTCCTGCTATGCAAACATTAAGCTTAACATATTTATTCTGGTGTAAGCAGCAACAGCATGTTGTTAGAGATTAATTCCAAGCTCACATTTTACAGTTTCATTCAGATGCACTAAGAATGCTTCCCCTTTTGAAACTGAATTCAGTCTTGTTTCTTTCTGTAAATTCTGAGCTATGCTTCAGCCCAATGCCTTTAGTATTAGTATTGATAGTACTACATGACCACATTTTTTTAGTGCAGCTGTTTGATGTGATATAAACCAGTAAAACTGCTAGTATTCCAGTCAGATTCAAAGCAACATTCATTTAACATCTGCTAAATACCTGAAATTATCCCACAACTCATCAGTCTGCAAAGCATGTAAAACAGAAGGTATATGAAAAAAAAGAACATGAAACTTAAAACACTTGTCTGATGCTTTTTTTTGAGACACAAGCAAGCTTCCTTGGGTGAGCATGAGTATTTAGATGGATGTGTGTATGTGTGCTATTTGAAGAATATGTCCTTGGAAAATGCTGTTCACGTTGAAATTTGATTAGAACCAGAAATGCATTCTGTAAAAATGATTGGGAGGTTTTTACCATCTTCAGGTATTAGCATTGTATCTTCATATGGTGTCTTACATATGGCATGTGCAAATATTTTATTTACAGTACATGCCATCTTTCTGGATAAGAAAAGACTTTTATCACATCCTATATTGCACTGAAGTCTTGATAAAATAGAAACTATAAAAAGTTTTGAATTTGTTTTTGCTTATATGCCTGCAGAAGACTTTTTCATTGTGCTAAAGTAGCATTTGAGCACTTTGTCTTAAACAATGTCACAAGAATGGTAATTCAGTTGTTGAGTCAAGTTGCTGAAAATTAGAAAGAGCCAAATTTACAGTTGCCTGTTGCCAATTTTTTCACTAACTGAGTAAGCAAATTGAAACAGAAATACCATGGAAAAAGCAGAGATGTATGATTAATTAGACTATGTCATGGTGTATGGATAGAGAAAGTTGCGTTTTAGTTTTCAGCTATAAAGCCTTCCTAGCTCTCACAAGTTTGTGCAATATTAGTAATCTTCTGGTCATGATTATGATGTCTTAGCTGTTTAAAGAAAAAACAAATTATGAATTCTGGGTGTGCCTCCACAAACAGCTCAAGCTCATGTGATCACATCTAGTCCAAACTAATGAATTTTGCCTCTCAGCAATGATACTACTGCTCTTTCAATATTATCCTTTCCGCATGAAATATATAGTGTCCATAGTTCAAAATGTACTGATAGGTGCTTTTTCTTTGGCTGCTGAAGATGCACAGCTTCCACTTGAGTTCAGTGAGTACAAGAGGGCCTATGGTACCTGGAGTACTGACCCTCAATATCAGAACATCTCTTTATGCATTCAAAAAATGCAGAGCAAGCTCCTTTCTTCCTGCAGATGTAGAACTGATGATAGTGAAAAATGATAGCCAGAGAGCCGTATTTTAGGTTGCAGAGTAAAACACTTATGAAACATCTAATTTTGTTATTTTTCTTCTAATGGATAATTTGATTTTAAGTATTTGAATAGCTTATTTTTGCCTTTTGACTTAGATAATTGAAAAATTTAAAACAGAACTTTAATGGAATTTTGCAAACAGGCATATTTTTAGTTTCACTGTAATCCAGAACATGAATGTGAAGTATTCCAAAATAAAAGTGAACATTCCTAATTGCACAAGTACTGATGTTTGTGTGGAAAGGTTTCTAACTTACTACCTCTTTGTGCTTGTGGATAGGCACAAAAATTATATTTTATTTTTATTTCCCAGCATCATAAATTTAATTAAATATATTTTAGATACTTTTCATTGCTATACCAAACTATAAATAAATGGTAAACTTAAAATATGAAGCACTCTTAAATTTCATCTATTTGAAGTAAGGAATCCTAAAACATACTTTGCATTTGCTAAAATTTTGCCTGCAAGAAACTTGGAGGGTATTCTGGTGTTGGAGGGTATTCTGGTGTTGGGTATTTGGTCAGTTGGTTTTGTATTTGTGTTTGGGTTTTTGTTTGTTTTTTTAAACTTAGGTTTTAAACTAGAAAATTATTTGAATTCAAAGCTGAGAGGGTGGGGGGGTATGGGGCTAACATTACTGTTGATGGTTTGGAGCATGTTTGTGTTAAGATTGGATCACTCTCCAAGTCATGAAATCTTTTTAGATAACTTCTGCTCTTTTCTGCTAATTTTACTATGCATTTTCAGCATCCCTGTTTGGTTGGTGACTGGACCGCTATCAGGAACAGAGTCAATGAACTTTGAAACTTTCCATTTAGTGATAGAAAAGGCTAACAATATCTGATGAGAAAACAGAAAATACAAGTTATGATACAGTTACAACAGAAACAGACAGGGACCTTTCCCAGAAAACAAGATTTTGTTTTGAAGAAAGGAAAAGTAGAGGGAACTAGTTAATAGATTGTGCTGTTCCATTGCAGTGTTACTCCTTCAGAAAGGAAATACAGTTTTAAGTAAAAGTAAACATGCTGTCAGCTTTATTCAGGTGATTGATACTGATTTCCTGAGGATTAGGGGTTTAATTAATGCTTCTGGTGTTCTGTAGAAAACTTCCCAGACATCTAAATCTTATGGTATATTTGTGAACATAGGCTTTAAAAATGAGTGTCGAGCATTGAGCTGCATAGAACAATCATTGGATTATTTGTACTGAGTAGTTAGGAAATGGAAAAATGCCACTTTTTGCACTAAGTATGTTTAGTGTTTTGCACTACATATGTTTAAATACATTGAAAGCCAAACACAAATGTATGCTGAAGCACTTGTACATCCTGAGGTACTCTTTGACATTTTTTTCAGTATTCAGATTTAGTATAAGATATTACTACTAACTTAATGCTTAAAGGACTCAAGAGAAGGGACTGGTTCTGTTTTAAAAGGTAGGTTGCAAAGCAATAGTCTTGTAGGCTTGAGTGAGGTTCATCCAGGCAGAATCATGCACAGTTCAGTAATTCCATTGATTTCTATGATGTGTCTGGATTCACAGAACCATTTAGGTTGGAAAAAACCTTTAAGATCACAGAGTCCAACTGTTTACCCAGCACTTGGGAGAAGAGAACGACCCCCACTTCATTACAGCTTCCTTTTGGAAGTTATAGAGAGCAGCAAGGTCTCTCCTGAGCGTCAGGCACAATAATTCAAACACTGAGAAGACAAGATTCATCTTGATTCACTCTGATCCCTGAAGCTATTCTGTTTTATTGTCATTATAGTCCCAATTAGCTGGGGTGGCATTTAGCAGATGCCAAAAGCTTGTTTGCTTTTACAGATACATACTCGTAGGGTAGGTTTCCAAAGAACTTGGACTGGATAACGATTAAGCACCGTTCAAAACGTGAGATTGTAGTAGACTCTCCCTGTAAGTGGTTGAAATAGGCGCCTTGAACAAGGATATTGCCAAATATAGCCAGTGCGTTGGAGTGCTCTGTCACAGAAACACGGTTGCTGTTCCTCTTGGGCTAACAGGGTTTGAATAACTGCTGAACAAACCTTTCTGAACAGGGTGCATGGAAACAGGGTGGTCTTTTTAGAGCTAGTCACTAAGAAGGTTCAGTCTGTGTCTGTATGGAGTGCTGGACTAATTAAGAAAAGGAAATTCAGAAAGAGGCGCTAGTGAGGATGCTGCGACTGTTGTGTCTAGATCTGCACATATAACTGGTCTGTTAAGCGCATCAGGGTTTGCGAAATGTTGCTATAGCCACCTGGTGATTGTTTTCTGATACCAATTTTATCCACTCAGAATGCTTGTTTTTCCTGTCAATTAAAGACTGTTTCAATTTAGGTTTGATATTTTCTTACCATTGTTTTTATGGATATATAGCAATTTTATTCTATTAGTACTCAGCTTTTGAGAATTAACTCTCATAGTTACAAAGTTCAAGATCACAAGTGAATCATTTTAGAGAAATGTCACTGTGGTAAGAAATTCTTTTACGAGTTGTTTCTGCATGAAATGTTGAAATGTAATGTTAGTCAGCTGTCCATGAAACAGTGTGCTTGATACAGAGAGTGGTTATAAATAATTTCCCACCACCTCTTTTCTCCCTCTTTGAATGCTTTCTACTGGTCATCAAATGGCAAAAGCTCAAGGAAGAGATCACAGCACGCCTTTATGGGTACTCTTGGTACAATTCTATAAATATGTTAAAACAAAATGAAATTTCTTTCGCTCTTTACTATATTCTGTAATGTTTAACATTTGAAGAACTGCCTCCAAGGTTAATCAGGTGTTAACATCAAGCAATGCCACTTTTCTTTAAGGTCTGCTGTACTGTCAATGGTTGTCTTTTCCTAATAACATTCGGACTTCAGTTTTAAGAAGTTGCAGCTATGCAAACAAGGTTATCTGGGCCAACAATAAAAAATCATTGATTTTAATTAGGAGTTATCGCATAACAGAAAAAGACAAGGCTCCTTTTGTTCTCTGAAAAGCCTGCTTTGCCTGCTTGCAAAAATGCATGGATTTCTTTCCAGTGGCTTTACATAATTGGTATGACAAAGTTTCAGTCCTGTGATTTTAAAGTTTCCAAGTGATTCAGACATACTTGTCCAACTTTGTTTTAGGTATTTGATGCTAATCTGCTATATTGGTAGATGGCATGAACATGAGGTCTGCTTTGTTTGTTTAAAGGAGTGGGATAAGCATAAACTGAATTAGAGAATATTTATGTTGAGACTGCTGAAGTTAATGGGACCGCAATTTCAAAAATGAGCCACTGTTGAGAAACAAGGTTGCTCAGCTTTGACTGTGTCACAAGGACTCTTGAGTTCTGAACGACTGGATAAATGTGGTCTGAATCCATTATATAAATTAACAATGTGAGCTGCTAAGTTGTGGCACTGATATTAAGTCTGCCCCAGCGAAGCAGGTCCAGTATCACATATGTTGTCAAGGAGACATACAGATTGAGCAAATCAGTATGTCAGCACTCATACACAGTATACAATACTGTAGAAATCATTGTAATTGATAGCTCTGTGGGCACAGCGACTGAAAATATGCACCATCTCCCCCATTTAAACTCAAACTGTTAAAGTTAGTTAAATGAATCTTTGTGAAGACTGTGTTGGGGAACATGGCATTTCAGTGAGTCAGTGGAGAGTTTGGTTCCAAATTAAAAGCAAGCCATCTGAAGGATTGTTGACCTGCTGAGAAGTTTCTCAAAAGTCTAGAATGCGAATTTTTGAGAGCTGAACTTTTCTCTGAAGGAAGAGGTTTGCTTGTTCTAGTTCTGATTGTCATAGTAGCTGAAGGGCCATTGAATGCAACACTAGTCTTGAATACTGAGTGAATCATCACAGATCTTGAAAAATGGTGATGGCCTCTTTGGACACTCATCTCCCGTCATTCAGCTATCTACAGTGAAAAGCTTTTAGACAGTCTTTGTAAGGCTTAGAAGACAGCAGCAATAAAATCATCATAGCAGGTTCTGTTTACTAACTTCAGTTCTTATACTTCTGTCATTGTAGTAGTAGCTGGGTACTCTATTTTTTTACATTAGGAAAGGAGAGATGGATCACTGAATCATTCGCCGTGGCTTTTGCAGCTGAATTAAGGTTAAAATGTTAACATTCTGCTATTTCATGCTGTATTTTGCTGGTGTGACAGACCCTGTTACCATCAGGCAAAAAAAATGGTATCTGGTCAGCAAGGAAGCGGTACACCTGGCCACTCTTTGAGCCTGAGGGAGACAGAGAAGACAAAGTGACCTGAATAAGGAGAATTATAGATTGCTTACATGGAGGTGTTCATCCAGCCCTTGAAGACTTACATGGCTGTGAAGTTCTGATACAATTTTATGTCAAGGATGTTAGGAGTATCTAAAGAGGAACAAAAGATGGAAATGAACTGCTTTGGTAAAGATGAACAGCTATGAGGACTTGTTGCAGTAAAAACACAGTCTTTATAAAGGAAAGAGAGTAAGACAAAATGGTGCTCTATTTCCAGTCCCAGTAAATAGCTAGTAGGTTATCCATCTCTCAGGCCTTGAGACAATGTTTTTTTTCTTCAGTAGTGTGTATGTCATACAACTGAGAAGCATGAGGCCTTTAGTGGCTCAGAGAATGGAAAACAAGGTTGCAGCAGGGTGAGTCAGCTGCATATTCCATTCAGAGGTAAAGGGGGAGTCATGTCTCAGGTGTATATACAGAGAGCATATCGAGGGGTGTAGGGATGTTAAATATTTCTGCAGAAGACTGTGCTGGTGGCAGAGACTGGAAAAATATGCTGTGGCATGTCCTCTTAGATAACCTGCTGCTTGCATGTGGTATTTCTTGCTGCTGCTACTTGTTTCTCCAGAGGATGTGATGGAAGGGCAGGGTTGGGTAGTTTAAGTGACGTGTCACAAGGAAGAGGAGAAAATTAGGCTACCAGGCTTAACGTCGTGTGTGATGAAGACAAAACACAAATTTGAGGCATTTTTGTTTTATGCATACTTATAATTTACACTTTTTTCTCAATTTTTAACCTTTATATACAGGATTCAGTCACTTTTATTCTAGTTGCAAAGATTCTTCAGTCCTCGTGCAATTCTGTGTAGCGGAAGCAGGCCCCAACACTAATCATGGGTATGTGGTATTTGGATCTATTCTGGCGTGTATCCAGCAAGCTCAGAGTTTAGGCAGAGTCAGCTCACTTCGGTCTGTTTAAGACCTGTAGGGACAATGTTAGCAGTCACGAGAGCCTCCCTCGGTGTACTGAGGAGCCACACAGACAGCGTCATCTCTAAAGTTGTGAAGGAAATTAAAACACAGTTATTTTGTTCTACCTCTAGAATGACTCTAGGGAAGATACAAGATATATTCTGTTGATGTTTTAGACTCCAACTCATTGCTGTGGGTTTGGTAGATACACCTTATGATGCTGTGTATTCCATCAGTTTTCATTTTTGTTGAAAGGCTTTTTAAAAAAAAAAACCAACAAAAACCAAACAAACCCAAACCCTACTTTTAAAAATCCCTTTGTGTGGAAAAAAGAGGGCTGAATTAAATAGTTTGAACTCTTCCATTTTTGAATGGTACTTGGAGTTCTTTGCATTAACTTATAGAGTATTTTGGCTTGCCTGGCTAGTAGACTTCCCAGAAACTGAACTGTGCAGGTGAAGTAACTTCTGAAGTTAAATGTGTAGGCAAAATGCAATTTCTCTAAATAAAATGGGGACCTAGTTTACTAACAGGTAGCCTTTTCTTTTAAAGTTGATAAAAATCTTTACAAAGAAAAATGTTTTGACTTGAGTCCCAGAAAAATAATTATCCATTCTATAAATCCACAGTAATTTAATTTTTCCCGAGGTCACGATCTCATAAAACATTGTGTTGTTGCTGTCACACCCTCCTCCCCAGTCACCCCTTCAAAAACAGATGCAGAGGAAGAAAATAATTTAAATGTGTTATTTAAAGTTGCACAGGAAGTATTCAACCAGGGTAGAAAAGACACATACATTTTGGGAAAGCTAAAATACTAAATGGAACATGTCTGTCCCTGTTAAAGAACAGGCACATATGTTTATAATTATTTATCTTCTTTTACTATCTTCATCTGTATCTGCCTGAAGGATAAGATAAAATGCTCTGTTCTGAGTTTCTGTCTTCTGGTTCTGGTCATATCAGGTCTGCTAGCAACTTTTGGTCATTCAAGCTTGTTGATATGAAAATCTGAAGGACAACTTCTTAAGTTAGGAAAAGTATTATGGTTTTCTTCATTTGCTGATAGAATTATGTGCAAGGTTTTGTAGTCTGAGAAGATGAGCTAATCTACAGGTATGGGCATTCAGTTTCAAATGATTGTATTACCAGAGCTTCACATGTTACTGGCCTTGCGCAAAGCCATGGTAAATAATAGTTTCTGAACACTTAGTCTGTTGCAGCTGCTGAATTCAGACATACATGTTATTTCCCATTTGGAGTAGACTGGTTATATACATATAGTACACAATAATTAATAAGTAGTAACTTGTGAAGTGTTAGTACCTTGTTGGCTTTCAAGTGTACCTATTGTGTGTGTGGGAGAAGAAACTGTCAGAATTGTAAAACATCCTGTGTGGGTCTCAGTAGGCCTGGCTTTTAAAATACTTGTAGTTTACAGAATCAGAGAATGGGTCAGGTTGGAAGCAACCTCAGTGGGTCATCTGGTCTAACCTCCCTGCTCAAGCAGGGTCATCCCAGAGTACACGTCACAGGAGTGTGTCCAGACATTCTTGAATATCCCCCGTGGGGGAGACTCCACAGCCTCTCTGGACAGTCTGTTCCAGTGTTCAGTCACCTGCACAGTAAAGAAGTTCTTCCTCATGTTCAGGTGGAACTTCCTGTGCATCGGTTTCTGCCCATCGCCTCTTGTCCTATTGCTCAGTACCACTCAGAAGAGCTTGGCTCCATCCCCTTGACACTCTTCCACATAAATACATTAATGAGAGATCTCCTGTCATTAATCTCTTCTTGAGGCTAAACAGGCCCAGCTACCCCAGTCTTTCCTTGTAAGAGATGGTCCAGTCCCTTAATTATGTTCACTCCCCTCCTATGGACCTGCTCCAGGAGCTCCATATCTCCCCTGTACTGTAGAGCCCAGAACTGGGCACAGCACTCCAGATGTGGCCTCACCAGGGCAGAGTAGAGGGGCAGGATCACCTCCCTCGAACTGCTGGCAACTCTTCCTAGTGCCTTCCAGGACACCATTGGCCTTCTTGGCCATAAGGACACACTGCTGGCTCTTGGACAGCTTGTTGTCCATCAGGACACGTTCTCCACAGAGCTGCTTCCCAGCAGATCAGCCCCCAGCCTGTTGTGGTGCCCAGTGTTGTTCTTCCCCACATGCAGGACCCTGCACTTGCCTTTGTTGAATTTGAGAAGGTTCTTCTCTGCCCATCTGTCCACCCTGTCGAGGCCCTTCTGAAGGGCTGCACAGCCCTCTGGGGTATCGGCCACTCCTCCCAGCTTTGTGTCTTCAGTGAATTTGCTGAGGAGGTATCTGCCCCTTCTTACCAATCATTGATGACTGAGTTAAACAGTACTGGACCAGTGTTGAACTCTGGGGGCCACCACGAGAGACAGGCCTCCAACTAGACCCTGTGACAGTCACTATGACTCTCTGGGATCTGCTGTTCAGCCAGTTCTCAATCCACCTCACTGTCCACTCATCCAGTCCGCACTTCCTGAGTTTGTCTATGAGGATGTTGTGAGAGACAGCGTTGAAATATTTGCTAAAGTCGAGGTAGACAATATCCGTTATTCTTCCCTCATCCATCCATATACTTGTTTCATTGTAGAGGCAATCAGGTTGGTCATGCATGATTTACCTTTGCTTTGGAGACTGGAATGACATTTGCTTTCTTCCAGTCCTCAGGCACCTCTCCTGATTTCTATGACCTTTCAAAGATAATCATGAGCAGCCCCACAATGGTGTCTGCCAGCTCTCTCAGCATTCATGGATGCATTCCATTAGGGCCCCTGGGCCTGTGGATGTCAGCTTTACCTAGGTGTTTTCTAACCCAGTCCTCCTTGACCAGGAGAAAATTTTCCTTGCAAAATTCCTTGCCGTGATTTCCTGGGTCAGAGATTCCTAAGAGCTGGTCTTGTCAGTGAACAAGGGTCCAAAGAAAGTATGCGTCATTTTTTGATCCATGTATGTGATTAGTTGCATATTTTGGTGAGAAAAACTTTGAAGCATATTATAACTGATAGAAAAAAAAGCAATTGTTGAAAATTGGAAGTACTTTTTCCTAGTTAATTATGACCTGGAATCAATCAAATTTGGTCCTTAGGGTGCGAAAACTGAACCTTACGATAAATCAGGTGTTTGATCATGTATAAGAGCTTTGTGACTGATGTGAGAAATTAGAGGGAAAGGTAGGGAAGCAGCAAAGAGCTTGATCACTTTTCTTACATCAGACACACCAGGGTGTTTTTACTGTGTTTTCTGTGGGACATTGAGCACTTCACAGAGCAATACCTGTCCTACTGTCCTTGAAGCTGACCTCTTAGGAAAAATGTCTATCACCTGGAACAACTTACTGGCTATATTCAGGAGGTCAGGTGGATTTTATCATGCCATTGTTTCATTATTTTAGGAAGGTTAATGAGATGCATCCTGATAAGCATGCAGGTGTATGGGCCATGCACCATACACCTATGTCCCAGGGGATCCATACCAGGAAATGTGAAGTTTTTCCTCACTGGCTTTCCCTGAGTCCAGAGGTAGTTGCAAATCGCATTCTTACGTAAAGAAGCTGTTTAAAATATGTTTTGATTAGTTTTGCTTCATATCACGTATATAAATAGACATTTCGGTTTTTGAGAACTGCACTTTTCTGAAAGCCCAAATTTTGTTTGTTATAAATAGCTCTTCATAGACTATCTCTTGTGTAAAACATGCTGGCGCCCTTTGCTGCCTGTTAGAACAGCAAATTAAGTATCTCAGTCTTGGCCACTTGACAAGTGTATGATCTTTGTGGTTTGTGGTAATAAAAATGTGATAGCCTTAGTGTGGATGCCCTTTGGTTTAAATGGTGATGTATCAGAACACCCACATCTTAGGGAGGATCACAAATTTCTTTCTCATCTCTTATGAGGAATTATACTGTCTGACATATGCATGGCAGAATATGAATTAGATTGCTGGAGGTATATTGCAAAGTAACACAAGTTTGGACCACTACAAATAGCTAAGTCACAAGACTAATCCTTTCATAGATAAGATTTCTTTTGAGAAATTTGGGTGATTCAGAAATATATGAACAGAAATCAATCAGAAATATCACCATACTCTGTAAGAATAGCTAAAGCTGACTCTGCTGTAGCTGTAAACAAGAGTCTCATCTGGCTAAACTTGCATTGAAATTCCAACTGGTAGTGGGAGTTGTACATTTTAAATGAAGCCAAAGTAACAAAACAGCATATTCGACTTTTTCTAATAAAAATGGCTGTTACTGCTTAACATAATTAGGTCTATATACTAGTTCTTGAGTATCTGCTTAACAGCTCTTCATTTTATTGAGGTATTAGGCATATATTTTCTGTTAATTGAATACCTGTCATCAGCGATACAATAGCACTCTTAAATGTGGATGCTTTCAGCATTTCTGTAAAAACCATCAAATGTTAACCTGCTTTTAAAATGCATTTTTGACTTAGTTGTAAGTAGAAGAAAATACCTCTGTGTTTCAAGGGCTGATAACCTCTCAAAGAGAGATGAAAACTGATTTCTCACTTCAAGCAGGAGACCATCAATGGAAATGACAACAAAATGCATAAGTGGGTTTTCCTCACCTCCAGTGTAGAACAGTAACTACAAAATTTGGCTGACTCTGGAGGGGTATTGATTGCTGACTTTTTTAAAAGGCATGTCTGCATTGTGTTTTGTCTGTTGAAAGAAACACTATTAAAGGCCTTAGTTTGCAGTCAATTAATCTCCTAGAGTAATTTGTTTGCCTGATTCTGTTGCCAGATGCGCTGTCCAGGTACAAGCCACTTTTTGTGGTGGCTAAAGAGACTTAGCTGATAAAGCAGTTTATTATGTTTCTCTGCTGTAAAGTACATTGATCTTGCTCATGGAAAATGTTAGTACTTTCTCCTTTGTTTGAACTGTACCTCTGTTTTTTCAGTAATTGTTGTCTGTGACTTAGATCTCATTAGGATTATGCCAAGGTCACTGAATGGCATGTCAGCTTAATTACAGCGGCTTTCAAGCTGAACAGTTCTGACTCACAAATAGGAATTCACAGTTAGGTAAATGAACAATCCGAAGTCTCCAAGCTGCATGCCATGCAATGCGTAGCTCCTTGCAGTAAGATGCTGAATGAAGACTCTATTCCTTGGCTCCAGTGAACAGCAGCTAAATTTAAAAAGCCCTTGACTTGAAATGGGACTGAGCACCCCAGGGGTGGGCTGTAAGTTGCAGATTTTAGCTGTCTTGTTTTAAACAGGTTAAAAACAAACAGTTTGTTATCCCTATGTTCTCCCAGTTGGAAAGGTTTTTAGCAGCAGTCATGTGAGACGTGTGGTACCCTAAAGGAAAGGCGTCTGTTAACAACAGAGTGACTTGTCCATTGCAGACAGTGAACTATTAAATAGTTCTAAGCACTTCACAGGGAAAAAAAGAAATAAGGCCCATCCATCAGGTTAAAAGTACAGTTCTTAAGAAAAGGCATAAAATGCCTGCACTCTTTTGCCCCAGAAGTTTCCATGTGTTTAAAACCATCTTCTTATAATTATGTCAGGGTGTGTGTCACTGAATGTGTTTTTGCTCCAAAATCTTAGATCTTTCTGCAGCTGAATGATGCATAAGAATTCTGTTGCAGTGAGATGCAACTCCCATTTTTAGTGTTCTGTTTCTTTTTATGCTCTATGTTTTACCAAACTGACATCCACATATCTTATAAATCAGACTGCCATATGCTTCTAAAATATAATTGGCTTTATTTTGCACTCTAAAGGTGTTCGTAGTGGTGCTTATCTACACAGACATCAAGTGCATCTAATAAAATATGTCAGAATACAGAGGAAAGCAGAATACAGCAAGACAGAGAATCTTCTTTCATGCATTCCCAAGTGGATGCATCAAGAACATTTATCATTGTGCTTATAGTCAGTGTTTATTCAGACTAGAATAAACAGGTTTTTCAGACTCAAATAAACTAACACAGGTGTTTTTGAGTACAGGTGTGACAAGACAAAAGTACATTTTTCCAGTTAAAAAAATAAAATAGTAGTGTACCTTTCGTGTTGTTCGAAAAGTTAAAGTAACTGAAGTGTCAGAGAAATTTCCGTTGACATAGGTATGGTCAGTTCTAATGGCCAGACCTAGGCAATGATCAAGGGTAGAGTTGCATGCCATGATCAGGTAAATAATGCTCCAGATGAAAGAAAGGCAGTCTTTCAAAAACCTTGTCAAGAGCATCTGGTATCCATTGGCTCAAAGCAGCAGTCAGAGGAACCTGAGCTAAAAATCTGGATTTGGGCTAGACTGGAAACCTAAGCAGTCCATGAGTAAATGGCTAAAAAGCAGTAGCTAGAACAGAACACTAAGGACTAGTGATTTTTATCTGATAGAGAGTACTGGTGCAGGGTTTAGGACTGAGCAGTCAGTGAGGATCTTTGCTGTTTCCTACGGGGAGTATCCTGGTTATTCCAGGCTACTCTGTCAGCTTCACAGTCTTGCCTTTCATGTCCTGGAGTATTGATTTATGGAAGAACAGAAGTGGCCAGGTGTATCTTGGTCATTTGATTTTGGTTGAACTGTTCCTAGATCAACTGTTCCTGATCAAAAAAGAACCACTGACATGTGGCACTGTGTAATTGATTGTCTGCTTGGGACAGATAATGTGCTGACAGAGAAAAGAACTTCCTGAGAGGCTCTTAAGTTTTGTGGCAAAGTATAGCTTCCACCTTGGCCTCAGTTACTCAGAATGTCTGAGAATCATGCTTTGCTGCAGTGGTTTGCCATCTCTTAAGTGACCAGTTAGGGGAGAGTGAAGGAGCCCTACAGGTTATGTGCTTCATCCCTTTTCAGAATGTTGTGTACACGTTTGTGTATTCTGTGAGATGTATACAGTATGTATATTGTAAGTACAATACTGAACATAATACAAATACTGGACCATTTTAATGGAGGGAGAAGGATAAGATGTGTAGGCTCAGGGGTTTTTTAATGTTTAATTTGTTTAATTCATTCTCAGTAATTAAACTCCTAGGCTGACTATGGAATGGAAAAGAAGGTCACAAAATAGAAGTACTGCATCCTATAATTTAAAATGCTCATGGCTGTTGACTCAGATTTTTAAAATGCAGAAATTTTTCTAGTTAGTTTGAGATATGAGTTTTGAGCTTCCTTTATGAAACCAGCAACAAAATGAACCACTAACACGCAAATCATTACAGTCTCTTTTATCAAGATGCCATGGCTTGATTTAATTTTCTATGGAATTACATTGATAGATGAAAAGCCTCACAATTACTTCTATACAAATTAAGTAGCTCAACTCCTAGTTAGCACATCAGATATGAATGATTATTACTGAGTATTTTTTGCTGTGGTTGACTGGGCAATTGACAGCAGCAATGCTGACATGTAGAATGATGATGGTTGACCCTAATCAGCTTGTATAGTTCATTGTGACCTGATGCTTCCTGGGACAGTGATCAAAGTTCCGTGAATCTTTTTAATGCAAAGAGTTACTCATTATACTCCCCAGCACATTCTTTGAGAGGTTTTTCAGAAGATTTGGGATTTTTGTAATAAACCTGAAGCATGTAGAACAACCACCCAGTTACAGGTGGTAAGCTGTTACTGCTTCATCTTGGTTTTTAGGAGACTAGTCACTAGTGTTCCATAGAGATATGGGACATCTTCATTACTGTATGTAGTAGTCTAGATTTTAAAAGGTTATGTTCAAAACTTGGTATCTCAGGAGCATATTTCTGAGGACTCCGCTATGCAAAGGTATGTAAGAGGCAAGGAGAAGTAGCCAGTATTCATTACTGTTTTCCTCCTCAGTGTTTATGACTCAGTGTTATGAAATATTAAGACAGGAACGAACATTGCTTAAGACAAAAATCTTGAGTTCTCTGAAATATTGTTATTACACCATTCAGTTGGACATGTTTGGCTCCATAATTTTCCATCTGCAAAAACAGAATAATTCAGAACTCATTGTTCAAGTGATGCAAAGAACAGGATATATAATTTTTCAGAGTCTCTTCCAGATTTTTTAAGTACTTAGATTGGCTAAACACCGGGCAGCACCAGATTATGACACTTCAAGGGAAAGTTCATACACCTCACATCACTGCAAAACTTGGGTAAAAATAGGTGAGTTTTTAGCATACACCATCTTCTCTGTCATTAGAATTTGATATTCCAAGTGAATAGAATGTGGTCTCTCCTAGGAGACAGGGAAGGAAAATATTTTGAATAAAACTTCGAAGTTTTATTCATATGGGTAAAGCAATGACATTACAACTGCACTGCATACAAGGTAGTTCAGCCCTGCTGTCGCAGCTGGTGCTTGGCATCTGAAGGCAGCAGTCTTCCCAGTGGAAAGAAAGATTCAGAAAAGAGATCTGTGGTCCTCTGTAAGCTCAGGAAGGTCTTGCAAGTACAACTCTCTTGAATGAACTATAAACAGTATAAAATTTGCACCCAGGAGTCCTACTCTGTCTCTTTGGCACTGCTTAACTCTCTGAGAGGGATTTTGTCCCCCAGACTGTAACAAGAGTCCTTTATCTGCAAAGACTTCTTTCGTGTACCTCACAACCAAAACAAGAACAAAAACCAAGATACACTACCTTGAAGGTAAAAACTTGCTTGCATGCTTGAAAGAGCTTGAACACTATGTTAATAGTGCCATCTGGTGACATTTCATGTAGCCCTATGCTATTTTTAAGACCATGCCATATTTTAACATGATTTTTTTAGCCTACGTATATGAGAACATTTTCAGACATTTTAATGAAATAACCTGGACTAGATGCTCGAAAGCTTTTCCTCTAGAGTCCCATGAACTGCTTTTGAGTCAATTTTCTCAGCCTGAAGGCGGTTCTTTAGACATGATGACAGGACAATGGGTCTGCAATGTTGCTTTGGCTGGGGATTCCCCACTGTAGGAGGGATCTTGGACAGTATCAATTGGCAACTGCTATTAAAACAAAAAAAACCCCGTGTAACCAAACAAAAAAGCTCCTTGTAACTATTTGCTACGGTATTCTTTTCTTCACTTCTACTGGTATCTGGATTAGTGTTTGTCCTGGTTTTAAGCCAGCTGGAGAAGAAACACCGCAGAGCCACTCGCTCAGTCCTCCCTCTCCTCCCCCCCACCCCAGTGGAAAGGGAGCAGAATCGAAGCACAACTTGTGTGTTAAGATAAGAGTTTAATAATTGAAAAGAAAGTAAAACACAGTAGTAATGCTAAATGATAATAATGATAATAAAAAGGGAAAAAACAAGTGATGCACGATGAAATTGCTCATCCCCCACTGACCGCAGCCCGACCTCCCTTCCTGAACCCAGATCAGCCCCTTCCAGGTAACTCCCCCCGATTTTATGTACTGGGCATGACGTTCTGTGTGGAATATCCCTTTGGTCTGTTCCAGTCACCTGTCCCAGCTGTGCTCCCTCACAGTTTCTTTTGCTCACCTCCTTGCTGGTGGAGCAGGAGACAAGGAAAAAAATTCCTTGATTTAGGATAAACACAACTTAGGAAAAAACCAAAACTTCAGTGTGATATCAACACCATTCTCATCCTGTACCCAAAACACAGCAGTGTAACACCTACTGAGAAGAAATCAGCTCTAACCTGGCTGATACAGTGCTGGATCAGTTCTGTGAGGAGGAAGCCAAGGAACAGACTCTTCACTCTGGTGGGATACATCAGCAGAGATGCACATGTAATCACAGATTCCCAAGATCATAAACAGCACTGGAGAATTTGTAATGTGTGTGAAGACTTGAAATTAAACCCGGATAAACTGAGAACCTGTGCTTTTAGCACATTTTTTTGCTGATACCTACTTGCTTCTAAAGGTCTTATTTAAATTGGCAACAGCATTAAGATTATGTCTGCAACTGTACCACAAAGTAGGGAGAAAGGAGAAATGCCTGAACTCAGAAAACAGATGACTGTTGACTCTTATTCCTTAATGACTAATTCTTTTTCCTAAAGGGATCAAACTGAGTTACATTTCCAGAATGCTGAGTGTATAGTATGCTCTAATGGTCTAAAAATCCCCACTTTAACATCTGATGGCATAAGAGCATAACAATCTGAAAATATAGAAGGGGATAGAAATTACTCTTTATATTTCCCCAATATTTGAAATTATTTCTCTCCTTAAGTGCATAAGGAAGACTATAAATCTTTACCATGCCTTGAACAGACCTGTTACTGTTAACATTCAGTGAAACCTGAAAAAGGTTCAGAAACAAGGATTTTTAGTGAGATCAAGGGTTCAGCTGATGTGCTGCTGACATGCTGAGTTCTGAGTAAGTACTGTCTCTGTGATACAGGCATGATTCACATGTGTGAAGCAATACGACAGACTCTCAAATGAGTAAACAAAATATTTTAAAGAGCACAGGACAAAAGAGACATGTCTCTTCTTTTGATGAGAGGGACTTTATTTTGAGATGCTGCTAGTCTGTTAAATAATTAGCCCTCTAATGGGGACTTTTATGTTTTATGCAGTTAAACTTTGAACTAGTAATTTATGAATAATTGAAATATACCTTATGGAAAGACATTTAATCTTGAAAATCTCAGGAAGGAGGAATCAGTAGTTATGCTAGTAACTCATTTGCATGATTAATTAAAATTACATTTTTAAAATGTGCCCTTTTACTGATTTTTATTTGTATAGTTTCAGCTTTTGAGCATTAGATTAATGCTTTTCTACTACTAAATCAATCAAATTAAGTAGTAAGCCTGGTGTCCTTTAAACAGCAAGTAAATACTTACAAGAATTTAAGACCAAACGATAAGCATTGCATTGTATTATTAGTCCTGTATGACGTAGCTGTAGAAAAACACTTCTCATTCTTGCTCAAATAGAGATAGAAAATAAATTTCCCTGAAGAAATTAAAATATCAAGCAGTTAGAAAGCTTCAATTAAATAAAATGTGTGGGCTACAGTCTGTAATTAAGAAGAGTGTTTCAGTTATTCAGGAGGGATAACAGTTTTCCATAATCTGTCACCGTGGATATTAAGTTGGATTCCCTTTACTTAAAATGGTGTTCTCCTGAAAATATTGTAACATCTGTCTAAATATCTTCTTTTTAAGCATGGTTTAACAATGTTTTATCATTCGCTGTTCGGTGAAGTTGAAATCTGGTAGTTTTGAAATGCTTTGACCTCTGAAACAATAAAATAATTTAAAAATGTTTATTATAGATTTTAAATGTTAAAGAAAAAGCTAACTGATCCTGAGGTATACTTGTAAAGTGTGTCAAAGATACCACATTGTTTTTCTATTTGCTGTAAAGAGTTTTCTCATAAGAGATTTATACAGGATATGTAGCTTAGTGAGATTTGTCATAGGAATGAATAATTGCAAAATCCTGGCTCGAGAGACTAAATATGTTGATTCTCAGGGTCAAAACTCTAACGTGATGTTCATTGTTCTTGTAGAAGGTTGATCTGTACCACGACAGGAGATGGGATCTTTCTGAAGTACAGGGTCCTTATCAGCTTTGCCTTAGCGTCCTGTAAGTGGTGTTTAGTTCCTGTACAGGCTGTACTCACAGCCTGCCTGTGAGCTGGCTGGATCAGCACGGGGCCTAATTAGTGCTATGGTTTCTTGGTAATGTTCCCTGTATCAGTCCCCTTCTGTTTCTAAAGATGTTAGCTGTATCCATTGGGCATGTATTGTAGTTCTCTACTTGTGTTCTCCTCCACTGCCATTTAACTTGCCAACTACTTTATCGGTGGCTTCCATGATATTTGCATCCATAAGCACCACAGATGTATTTGACCCAGTAATGTGACTGATAATTACACATTTCAAACTCTTTCTATACAACTGGTGCCATGAAGCAGGTTGTAGGTAAATTTTTCTGTTCCTTTTTATATCCTCTTGGACTGTGAAAGGAGAACTCACAGCCACCTTCTTTGTGTACCATCAGCAAAGCAGGGGCATTTTTCAGTGCTAACCTGCAACAATGGCAGAAGTAACCTCAACAAATCCTGCTGGGGGAAAGTGAGCTCTGACAGTTCCACATCTTTGCTCTGGCACATTTCCACTGTTGTAAGTCAATATTTGGTAGCAAATAAAGAATAAAAATTATGCCTTGAGGAATTCTACCCTTTTAAAAGTAGAACTTATGCTTTAACTTCTAAAGTGAACTTGGAAATCAGAGGGGAAAATGTATATTTGCAGGATTATTTAGATTCATTTCCCCTTTGCTTTCTAACATCAACACTGAATGCTTTCTGTAAACATTTAAGACAGTATATGTTTGAGGAGGTAGAACAAAACTATGTTTGGTGCTTGAAAATGCTAGAGAGACATTAAAACTATGAGAAGACAGACATTAAAATTTATTTAATATTTAACCAAGGAATTTCAAATAAGAAAGGGCAAGTCAACTTAGTGTAGTTAGCTTCTTTAATATTCAATACTGCAAGCAGAGCTACTTGCTGTTACGTACAGCTGCCTCATTTTCCAAAAAAACCCAACCCAACCAAGCCAACCAACCAACCAAAAAAACCCCAAAGCAAACCAAAACAAACAACCCTCCCCCCCAGACAAACAAAAACCAACCAACCAACCAGAAACCCAAACCCACCTAGAAAGATACGGAGGAATGGGTAATATACAAGGGAGAAAATACTGTGAGTATTGAGAGGGGTCAGAGTGGAGTCAGACCTTGAAATAAGGTTACTTTCTTTTCCCAAAAGAGCTTCCTTACCTAGAAGGATTGTCTTTCTCATCCCTGGAAGTGTTCAGTGCCAGCTTGGATGGGGCTTTTGAGAAACCTGATGTAGTGGAATGTGTCTGTGCTCATGGAAGTGGGATGGACTAGATGATCTTTAAAGATCCCTTCCAACTCAACCATTCTGTGATTTTATAAAAGAACATGATCATTTCCATTGACGAGTCTTATTAGCTGAAGCATTGCAAAGTTTTTATCAAAAAACCTAGTTGTTCAACAGTCTGTTTGACTGTGTACTTGTTACTCTTTTTCAACTTTCTATGTAATTAAACATACCAACATAGACATGCATCCTAATATTCTCTTCTATTCAGTTACTACATATATGTCCTGTACTTTGCTTTTTGTATCTTAGAGGGTGTCTTCTTTTTATCAATACCGGGGAGACAAAATATAACCTTTGCATAAGGGGAAGGGCAATAAAGGGCTGAAGGAATTTCTGTTTCACTGTTGGCTTTTTGTGGGCCTTCTGCAATGAGTCAAAAATATAGAAGCAGAAATAATTATGTGCTTGTTCATGTGCAAATGGATAAGTATTTTTCCATGGTTCAGATTCAGAGAAGCAGCTCTACTCAGGATGTTGAGGCATGTGAGTAAAGCATATAGTAAAGTGTTTGTTGCATCCATGGATAATCCTCTAAATAAATAGGACTTGTGTAGTAGAAATTGACTGTTTTCTTTGAAGATTGATTAACTATTTCTACTATAAATTTTAGAGATATTCACAAAAGACATTCTCAAAAATCAGAAAATATTAATTATTCTGAAAATTGTTTCAGTGGCATGAATACAATAACCTTTTGAGTAGCAACATTTCTGCCTGAAAATTTTTGAGGATAAATTAATCACAATACAATAGCATGAGGATTTATGGTTTGATGTACTAGTGCCACTCTCAATAGCAAAAAACTTGTCCCATCTGCATCAGCCAGTCCTGCCCCAATTCTGCAGCACTTTTTTCCTGTGATTTCAGTCTAGGATGCATCTGGGGCACATTCTAATTTCTAAAATAGGAACCAGGGTTTCTCTCCTGGATGAGAGATCAGGATGCTGCAGAGTGTTGACCTGCCCTTGGCAAAGCCTATTGTCATGTTTTACCCTTCTGCTGGCATTGTAGGAAGGACAAGAAATGCCTATGGGTTGGTCTGCCCTGGGTTTTCAGTACCTAACTAAAGCATCTTTTAAGAAGTATTTTTTAATCACTGGATCATTCCCTTGCCCCCTGGAAGGGGGGGTAATTTGAGATTAGTGAAGCTGAGTGCCAGAAATCAACAGTGACTCTGGGTAGTATTGCACGATTTTCTGCACAGAAATGGCTTTATTGTGGTAGTGCTAGGAGCAGTCACTGTGTTAATGTGGCACCTAGCATACTGTGTAGCCCATCTAAACTTGTATTTTGTATGCCCCTGACTTACAGTGAAGTATATCTCAGCTGCTGTTAGTTCAGTTTTCCTACTTCCCACCTCATTCTTTGCTAGCTCAGACTAGGTGTGACCTTCTGTGTGGCACTCCCCAGCAGCAAAAGAACCCAGCAGCAGGTCAGACTGCTTCCTCTTGCACATTTGTAGATAATATATACCAGCAACATTCAGCCCTTAAATATGTTTTGGACCTCTTTTAATTGAGAATTTTATAACTCTCTACTGTATCTAAAAGAAATGTAGTCCTTTTCCTTGCTGAAAAGAGAAGAATAGAAGCAGAAGGAGTGGAAAAGGAAGAATGAACATGAATCAATAAAAAGGCAAGTTTTTCTGAAGCTAACTGAACTTTCCCAACTTAAAGCCCTCGAGGACACCAGTGTAGTCTTTGGATTGATCAGCTGAAACAGTTTTACAATCATGTCTGATAGAAATGAATAGTGAATATGCCAGAGAAGGAATGACCCTCATTCCTTCTAATGGAAGCTAGTTCAAGCATGAGGAGGCAGTAAAGTAAATATGATAAAATTCATCAGTAGTTGGAATATATCTAGTATTGTGAAAAATAGTCTTTTAGAGTGTCTGTTTCGGATTTTCCATGATGGAATTTCTGTTTTCTCTAAGGATGGTTGTTTTTTTTTTTTTAAAGAAATTGTTGTTCTGTTCCCTGGATGAGGAAAAAAGTCCTGGTATTTCAAAACATAGCACCCAAGAGTTGTCAAGAAATACTTCTTAAATTATTTGTCATTAAAGTAAATCTTTGTTGTTGCAGCTAAATGCCATGTCTGGTTCTCAAGGTCCGAACTAATGATCCTAAAAAACACTGGTTCAGCATGGAATCCTAGAATGATTTGGGTTAGAAGGGACCTTAAAGACCATCTAGTTTCAAACCCTCTGCCATGGACAGGGAACTTCCAACTAGATCAGACTGCTCAGAGCCCCATCCAGCCTGATCTTGAACACTCCCAGGGATGGGGAACCCACAGCCTCTCTGAACAACCTGTTCCAGTGCTTCACCACCCTCATTTACAGAATTTCTTCCCAATATCTACTCTAAAACTACTCTCTTTCAATTTGAAGTCATTGCCCCTTGTCCTGTCACTATGTGCTTTGTAAAAAGTCCCTGTCCAGCTTTCCTGTAGGCTCCCTTTGAGTAATGGAAGGTGCTAAAAGGTTTCCTTAAAGCCTTCTCCTCTCCAGGCTAAACAGTTCCAGCTGTCTCGACCTGTCCTTATAGGAGAGGTGTTCCATCCCTCCGTCAGCTTAGTTGCCTCTTCTGGACTCGCTCCAACAGGTCAACATCTTTCTTGTGCAGAGGGCCCCAGAACTGGACACGGTACTCCGGACAGGGTCTCACAAGAGCAGTAAAAGCATAGCAGTAGAAGCAACAGTTTACAGAGCAGAAAAAAATTTATTTGTGTGCGCAAAAGGGCAATTTCTTTCTGATCAGAATATGCCTTTTGTTTTGTAAAAACTCAAGGGATGCCTTTTTCAAAAAAGATTTTAAGAAGTCTGTTCAATACAATGTTATTACCTTGATGAATGTACCCAAAGAAATTAATTCTGTAGGATCTCATCACTTTTATGTTCCATCATTATTTCCTTTGTAAATAGATGCTTCATGTAAGACATGAGTAAATGGCTGGGCATCACACTTTTCATCAGATGTTATCTGTTCCATAACAACTTTTTCCAGTTTTCCTAACTGTTTATTTAGTTGTAAACCTCCATTGACTCATGTAATTAGAGGTTTCTGTGTGTGTTGACAAAAGTAATCTTTATTGCTTGGTAACAAGCTGTGTAACTCTCTTTTGAACTTCAAGAGAAACAATCACTGAAGGAATAATATTTATGGAATGTCAAAAATGGAAGATACCATATTAATCACTTCAACAGAAAATACTCATATATAATTAGATTATGAAACATCTGTTTATCTACATGATTTATTAAATCTCACTTTGAGTCTCACTTTCAGATTTGGGAAGCCAAGAATACTTCTAAAGGCTCTTCTCTAGTCCCACAGTCCTATAAGTACAGTGATGTTCCAGCTGCTATTGCTTTTAGCCAGGAATCTGAGCACCAGTAGTTACAGGCTTCCACTTCCCCAGATTCCATAAAACATGGTTAGTGTTGCTGGAAAGCAGGCTGGATTTAGCAAGAAGCCAGTTAGCTGTTGGGCTTAATTGTGTCGTAACCAGTCAGAGTGAGTGCTGTGCCTGCTCAGGCTCCTGGTAAATTAACATTGTGTATTTCTGTTTAAAGTGAAGCGGAACTTGTTCTCTTTTCAAGTGCACACGAAGGTACAGCCTGTCAGCAGTAATGGAAAGTATAATAAAGTTTGTAAAATCAACTCTGTGGCTTGTAAAAGCACCTAAGTCTGATTCCTCTTTCATTTCCTCACGAGTAAGTGAGGGATATCTTCACGAAAGTCTGTCTCAGCAGGACCGCTCAGATGTTATGAAAGTAACATTTATCTATATGTCTTTGTTCTTGCCTGAAATATATTTGAAACAATGAATCACAAAGAAAACAGAGTAGTTTTTTCTAATATTCACTGAATTCTGTATTACCAGCGGTAGTACCAGAACTACTACTGGAAGGTAGTAGGCATTAGGGGACTACACATTTGTTTCTCTGTGTGATTTGAAAGTAATCCACAGGGCCTTCTACCATATTGATTTTTCTTATTAGTTTATTTAAGTTTCAGACACTGTCTCAAGTTTGAATATATTTGTAATGTATCGGGCAAATTTCAAATAAACTTAAAATATATCTATTAAAATATATTGTGAATAGACACGTCATGTGTAGAAACAATAGTGATAGTTTTCCTAAGCTGTGGAAATATGTACACTTTGGCCTTTCTCCAAAGCAACTAAAAAAAGTACAGTGAGTGATCTTGGAAGGTCCTTTTGGATCACTGTTAGCAGATGACTCTTTCCTAGAAACAGCCTGACTAGGAGTATGTTTTCAAACTGTTCTTCATGTTTATTTGCCTGTGTAACTTTTCATGTGCAGTGGTTAGCAAACAGTGCTCTTTTATTACAGAGGTATGGATGAAAAGTGCCATGAGGATGTGGGCTCTGTCATATTGCTCTTGGTAGTTGTTCTTGCCCTGATTTATGCGCTCCGTTGGTGGGATTTGACTCTCCTCAGAAAGTTGTCTAGGCTCTCCAGATTCTGTGGAGGGAGACACACAGGCAGACACAAACATTTCCAAAGGGGCGATTCATCTGATCCTAAAACACTCACTGGATGGGATAACTTTTCTCTGCTAACTTTTTCCAGAAAAAGGTGGGGAGAAGAGATGCTGGCTGCCATAAATCATTAGCTTTTTGAGGTCACTTGTTGCTGTAGTTTTCTGTGAGCATGGTAAAAAGCAACTATTCACTGGACACTGCTCTTGCACTGTCCACACACTACTCAGACTCCTGTGACTTCTTATCTTGCTGCTGATGCTTCAGTCTTTTAGCAAAGGAACAGCTAAGGGGAAAAGAGTCCTTAACATGTGCTTTTTCTATTCTAGACCCTTGCTCTTCTAACAGAATTCCCATTCAAGATGGGATGAAAATAGTCAGGCATGGATTTTCTGTCCCATCTTTTCTTGGTCCTTGTTAGCTGACGGTGTGATTATTAATTTGTGGCTGCTGCCAGCTTTTAAAACTTGTTTCTTACTAATTGGAACATCAGATTTGGAGTGCTGGAAGTCGCAGAACAGCATTTAAGCTTGTCTGAGGGCTGCCATCACTTGCAACAAGGGCTAATCTGGGGAAAGCTGAGGCATAATGTGAGTCTTAACAGCTCATCACAAAGCTCATTCTTGGATTCTGACTCAGTCTGCAGAGGGGGTCACAAAGGGAACATGCAAGCCCGCTCTGACCTGTTGGTTTGATACTTCGTAGTGGTAACTGAATGGGGGCTTGCCTCGTTAAAAGGCATGAGCTCCTGCAGAACCGGGTAAACATCCAGCTCCTCAGAGTCAGGGCTCGATGGTCCCATTTCCCTTCTAGTGTGGAAAAGGGAGCTGCAATGAATCACAAAATACTTATTTTGGCTTGTTCTACAAGAACATTTCTGACTTAAAATTTATTTCCTGTCTTAGAAATGTGGAATAAGAAAAAATAAAGTAAAAATGTGAAAAGGAAGTGAGATGAGATGAAATATTCATTTGAAAGGAAAATTAGCCTACAGTAATGAAGCTAAAAGTTAAAAGGTTGAGATCAAAATCTTCAAATAAAGAAAATTAAGGGTTTTTTTACCCAAGAGAGATATTCTATAAGAAAATAAATGCAGAAACCAAATAGGGTTTTTTTGAACGTTAACTAATTTAGAAAAAATATTAATTTTTAAGTAATTTTCCTCTCTTGAAAAATTTCTGATAGGTTGGTTGTAAATTGCCGTTTTTCACATATAATTTCATTCTTTAATGTATATGACTTTTGCGAGTGTGTATGTGTGTGGGGGGGGTAGTTATAGGGTCGCAAAGGTTTAGTTTAGGATTTTTTTCAGGGTCATCTTTTATAAGTTGGCTGTAACAGAGTTTTTAATTGCTGTACTTCATTCAGATGTAAAAGGTTTTCTCTCTCCATGTAAACATTAAAACCTCTGTTAGAAGCTATGTGCTTAATAAAGAAAATAAAGCATGTTTTCTGCAAGTTCTGCATCCCTTCCAAATTGAGGGAGATGTTCATTAATTTGAAAAACTTCTGTAGCCTTGTATCTTTGTGTACTTTTTGTGTCTGACATTTTTAGCTCAGGTGAAAGGACATACAGGCATGGAAGAACACATCTGGAAGAGAATTTGTTGTAGAAGTAGGAATTTTTACTTTAGGTAGAAACAGCTGGGTAGTTGCTTGTAATTGGGGAAACAGTGCAGTTATGCTATTATTGTATTACTTTGTCAAAGCACATTTTAATCTTTTGCTGTTTGTCTATGCAAACTAGTCAGCATCTGAAAGTTTTGGGTTTTTGTATGCCTCTTGCCATTTCTCTGTGTGGCAAGTATGTGCAGATTAATTCATACGTAACTTCTTCAGTTTTAATGTAAGAATAATTAATACCTCATTCACAGGACTGGGTTTATCTTCTGTCTGTCACTGTGTAATTCAATAACCAGAGAGTTAACTCCTAAACCTGACTCCTGAAATGTCAAATTTAAGTACTGTAATGCAGGAAAGGGTAGGGTGGAAGCTGCTTCTCTTTTATGGATTGGAAATGCTGTGTAACCTTTCAGTGCAGCTACGAGGCATTTACTCAGAGGCACAGACCATTGTTAGAGGGCAGGTCCTTATTTGTTACAAAGACAGGGTCAGACCCAGAAGAAGAAACCCTGTGTCTGTGCTGGCACCAGAAAGTCCTGAAATTCCTTAGTAAACTACTGTCTTTGGGCAGGTCCATAAGCATGCAGTTTCTTGACCTTGAAGTCCCATGGGCACCTGCAGTTCTGGGTGACAATGTGTGCAAATATTTGGTGTTGACAGAGCTGAGTGACTCAGCACAGTTTTCATTCTTGACTCCCAGTCAGGTCGTAAAATAGTTGTCCTTCTGTCTGTTCCTTGAGGGCTCAACCAAGCTGGCGTTTTTGGGAAATACCAATCATATTTGTGTATGAGTCTGATGGAAAATATGATGGTAGTGGCTTCCTTTGGCTCACTTCTTTTCCCTGTGCCCTGCATGCAACACAAGAAGTCCAAAACTTAGCATTGTAATTGTATAAGGTATTTATGTCCCTGGTTGAATTTAATACTAAGTGACTTTCTCAATGTCCAATAATATTTTGTTTGCAAGGCTGGGATTGATAAGATTCTGGCTTTTGACCGGTGCTTTGACTATCCAATTATGTTGTCTCTGAAAAACTGTTCAGATTCAGCTAATGACTATTTCTGCAAAGGAAAAACATGCTACAGGAGTTCTTATTATTTTTAATTGATTAAGTGCACTACTCTGTCTGATTTACAGTCTTTGTGGCAGATGGTCATATTATTGCAAGTAAAATGCATGACAAACAGTAATCATTCAAAGATAGTATGTTTTTTTTTATTGCCTAGGGTAGTGTATTTCTCTCAGGCACACAAAGTTCTACTAAGAGAGTATGTGACTTTGAAGCACTCAGAGAAAGATTTTTGAATGGCACAGTATTTCCTGAAGAGTGAGAAAAAGCTCTTGTCTGTATCCCCCTCAGCACTCAAGACTAGATAACATGACTGTAAGAGCAAGCTTGTGTGTGCTCTTTCTTCAACAATAGAAATGTTGCTTGATGAGAACTGTAGCTGCAGATGATACATCAGAAAATTTCCCGAGCTTCATTGTTCACCACAGAGACTTAATCAATCCTTCCAGTGTAAGTGTTTCTGTGTGGTTGCTGTGTTATGTGACCATCTGCCATCTGGTGATGGGATTGTAATGGCTTTGAACAATGTCATAGTCATCTAAAACCTCAAAGAATATGACAAATAAGGAGTGGCAGTATTCTTCAGTGTTTCACTTGGTAAGAAAAGAGTGATACAGAAAGGACAGCCTTGTGTGGGAGTTTTAAAGTATGCGCAGAAGCACATAATTCTCGGGAAGGATGGTCCGTGCTTAAATTGGAGGCTGCAGTGTAAGGGAGGGGTGCTGCAAGCCCACATTATCATCTTCTCTCTGCATTTAGCTGTCTCTTTGAAGAATACATAAGCACAGATTTATTTAGAAAGGCTTTGGTCATCCACCTTCCCTGTGTTTAATCCTTTGAGCACTAAAAAAACAAGCTGCAACAAGCGGTCTTTATTTAATATGTTTTGTATCAAGGGGTAAAATGACATGCTAATTAAAAGGTTTTTTTCCTGAGTTTCAGGGTGAACAGTTACAGATCTGCTAACGGGGTACCTGTTTCTGAGGATTTAACCTGTGAACAGCAGCACAGAAGCATAGGCCCATGCTTTTGTCTTAGCCATATTCTGGCCAGTGTGACTGGAGAGAGGCTGTGCTGAAGCGACAGGTAACAAGGGGCCTGGTGAGAGTAACAGAGGAGAAGGAGGAAGGGAGTCCTTCCTAAGAGGACACAAGGAAGGAGATGCTAGAGTGATTGTGTCTGTTAGCCTCCTGCTGTGCACAGGGGTGCCACAGCACAGGCTGAGGTCAGGGCATTTTAAGCACAGATGCTGGCGCACCCTTGGCTGAGCAAAACAGCAGTTTGCAGTTTGATGGCTGCACAACTGTGCCCTTTAGGTTAAATGGGAGACTATCCTTGTTCCCTGTGAAAAACTGAGTATGATCCCAGACTTTTGTCCCAACTGCGCCTTGAATTTTCCCATAAGAAAGGAATGGGGCGCTGAAAGCAAGACCTAGACGGCACATAACTCTTGAGCTGAGGCCTGTATTCAGCTGTTTATGGGGTAACAGTTTATTTTTGTATTCTGGTTAGCTTTACAAACACATTTTGTTTGACCTGATGTAGTACCTTACATATTCTGAACTGTAAGCTTTCGCAAAAAGTACAAACCGGTAATTTACTACATACATGCATGGAGTTGAACAGTAGATATTTGACGAGATGTTCATTAAAACTAAAGTAAATGGATGAAGACTAGTTACAAAGTATGACTTATAGGATGATGTTGAAATTGAAATCTAACCCCAAACTTGGCTTCTCCTGGACCTGCAGTGCATTAATTTTATCTTTTGCACCTTCTCTAAGATTCTGGAAAATCACTCTGAGCTTTGTATTAGATCTCTAGGCTCTAGAGGTTGAGTATTTCCTTATGTCTGTCAAAAGTCTAACAAGTCTTCATGCTTCATGAGCTCTGTCCCACAAGTAAACAGAGAAATAAAATTTGCAGGTTCAGACTTAAGTTCCAGAATTGAATAGAGGTGTTATGTAAGAGTGACGTGCAGCACTGCATTCCTTTTTTTATGTGGAATTTGTTTTCTCATCAGGACAGAACCTTCTTAAGGTTTTTCTAAGAGGTTTTTGGTGGTGTTCTGTTTATGTAGGATGAACTAGCATCGTACAAAGCTAGTGAATACTTACTTTTTCAGTCCTTGATTCTGATTTCTATAGCACCTACTGTTTTACCTGTTTTGCAATCCTTAAGTCACCGCAATCTTGCCAAGCTCAGGGATCCTAACATTTGCCTTTCCTTAGGAGAGTTTGCACACATGGAAAAAATGCTGGGAGTCTGGGCAGAGACTGGCACAACAGAGCCACAGCTTTAGAGCACTCCTCCTGGAAACTAGATTTGGGCAGGGAGATCTGGCTCAGGGTATGCTTCTCACATCCCCATCTTCACCAGATATAGTCAGTGGTTAAACTGGTGTTTCGGTCCACACCTCTGTCAGGGTAGGGGCCTATACTTAAGTCAGGAAGGGGGGCTGTCTGCTCTTTGATCCCTCCTGTTGACTTTCCAGACCAGAACCGTCTTCTTAGTCATGGTCTCTGCCAGACATAACCTACAGCAGCACAGTAGCTATGATTAGACTGCTCACAATTTGTGGCTGAGGTGACAGAGCTGATGCAGTTTAGCCAATATTGTTAGGTATGACATGGAAATGTAACTTGGAAGCCAAGAGTACATGTTCCTTACACAAGCAATTCAGTACAAAACCCATTATGGTCTATATCAGACCACTGCAGATTATGTTTTTGCTGAACAGCTGCACCTAAAGCTTAGATGAGACATTTGAAATTCAGTAAATTGAAATGTTTTTAAAGTTTAAACATTTCTTTTAGTATTCTTATTTACATGTATAATAATTTTATAGATGATAGTTTTAAACTAAAAATAGAAAAATGCTGCATGAGGATATGGAAACAGTGTATATACAACTGGAAAATAGGAGTTTCCGTGTGCATATTTAGTCAGACCTGCTTATTCTTGTGAAAAATTTGGGTTAGCTGGACTTGCCTGATTGTTTTTTTCTGCAGTTTGCCTGACCAGCCTAGTTGAAGCATGAGATACAGCGGCAAAACACGTTCAGCATACAAGACTGAAACACAAAAAAGAGAACATCCTTTCTGAATTAGCCTTTTCTATTCTCCTGTCGGTGGTTGTTTTAAACCAAATGTACCTGACTATAGTTAGCCCACATTTTAGAGTTTGCTTTGTGAAGAGGTCACTCATTTACCCACCCTCATAGCAGAAATTTTGCCCAGCCTGTACTTGAAAGCTATATTCAGGTTCCTGCTGGGAAGCATGGTTCAGAGAGGAGGCCGGGAGAGGCAGTGTCATGCAGCCTGCCCGCCACAGCCTGGGCAACCTGTGCTGTTCTGGATTTCCCTGGGGCTTCTCGTTGTTTTAGAGGATGCAGGTCTCATTTGAGATTTGGTCTTTTTAAAAAAGGCAAAACTATTCAAGCAGCAGAAAATAGAAGTTGGGTGTTTTGAATGTGTGATTCACTTCAGGGAAGCCAGTGCTGCTCTGTGTTGCTGGCAAGGCTGCTGAAGAGGGACATCAAGCCTGTAATCACAGGCTGAGGCAGCACAGAGGCTGTGTCCCCTCCCATGACCCTGTCACCACATCCCCATGCCTGGGTGGTGGCTCTGGGAACTGCTGAGGTGTCCTTGGGGTGCAACCAGGCTTCCCAGATGCTACACAGGGTCAGTCACTGGGGTATGTGGCATATGGCACTTGCATGAAAACCTCCGTCTTGCTGCATACCTTTGTTGCATTTGTCTATTATGTTAAAACCTGTGCATGCTAAGGGCAAGATTTTTCAGGGCTGACTATGAGGTAACAGGCACTTTATTTTTATTTGTGGCTGTCTAACCTCACACCCTGCATAGTAATATAAGGAACAGGGCAGTGTGTGTGTGTGCGGGGGTGGGGGGGGGGGGGGGGGTGTGTATATATATATAAAGTTTCTCAAAATTGTTGGCATAAATGCGTAGGTGAGGCTAGGATACAGTGCAGATTTCAGCCAAATCCCTAAACAGTGGCAAATTGGTTTTTCTAAGCTTTATGAAGAACTCACAGAGTTTGGGTAACGTGAACTGGAAAACACTGAAGATTGGAAAAGCACAGTTAACAAGCCTGCGTATGTGTAGTACTGTTTGTGGGATGTCAATACTTTCCTTGAACTGCTCTAAACACTTAGAATTTATAGACATTATAGCAAGTAGCCTGTGTGATACGCTGGATCTGATGCTTTGCTAGGCATTATTGCCCACTGAAGATTTTTGAATTATAGCTCAATGACTGCTTCAGTCATGCTTTAACTTTTTCTTTCCTTTTTTTTTTTTAAATAAAATTCTTCCCAGCCCTGTGAGTTTTCTAAACTAACTTTATTAGCATTTGCTATAAGCTCTTTTCTATGTGTGCCTTTAGGTCTGGATTAATCTAATGAGATCATCTTGAAGATCTGCAATTCTTTGCAGTTGCTATTCTTTAATCTATGGTCTGCTATGACTTTAATTTCCACTGGCATTTTTCTTTAACCTTTAAAAAATCCTGTATCTGAGCTTGAGCTGTCTTCTGAATTGACATTGGAGCAAGTAATTATTTAATTCTCTACAAATTTACATCTTAACTTCATGATCTTCAAATTACTGTTGTAACATATTTGAGATTCTAATGTTTAATATACGGGCCTTTTGATCTTTGAATACATAAAAATTGCAGTTTATTTGAATCTCACAGATAGAGTTTTCCAGCTCTTACAGAGGAGATGAGTTGTCTCCTGAGCTGAGTGTGCCCATTGTTTATAGAGGATCGTGTTTAGGGGTGCTGAGTACGGACCCTTACTTCACTGAATCATGTTGTACTGATTTCAGCTGTAAGCTGTTTGCCATAAAGGATAGGTGCTACTCAGCAGCAGTCAGCTGCAGGTTCAATATCTCTTTACTTCTCATGGTGTGATTCACAGTGTATTATTGTAACATGTGAAAAGTACCTGGATCAAGTCTCCAACAGCACAATTTGAGCCAGACTCATAAAGCAGTCAGGAACAAAATATTACTGTATACAAGGACTGCAGTGTTGAAAATGGGAATTTAAATCTTGCAGTCAATTCTAAACAGTCTCAGTGCTGGACTTCAGCTGCAGTCACTTTTCACTTTTTCAGGGCTTGCAGGTGGCACCTGTGTTTGATCAGGGAGAACCAAGGCTAAGAAAGATGAAAAAATGGTGTTTTTTACACTTTCAGATTGTATGCTTAGGTAAAATTTAAAAAAACACCCAACAAAATTAACAAAACCAAAAACCCAAACCCAACCCAAACCAACCAACCAAAAAATCCCAAAAAATCCAAAACAAAACAAAACCAACCCACAAACACAAGCCCAACAAAATCCCCCTATTCCTAAATTACTGAAGATTTAAAACTATGCATCATCACATTCCCTTACGCTGAAACACAACAAGGGACATCCACTCTAGTCTCACATATCATTACAATCACATCAGAAGGAACAGACATGGACATATTTATACAGAAATAATAGTTTGCCAATCAAATGCCATTTTGTTGTCTACAGAAGGTTTTCTTTGTCTAAGGGAACTACTTCAGTCTTCACTCTGTGCCTGGGAAGATCATGGAACAGACCCTCCTAGAAGCTGTGCTAAGGCACAGGGAGGTGATTCAGGACAGCCAGCACAGCTGCACCAAGGGCAAGTCCTGCCTGACCAATTCAGTGGCCTTCTATGATGGACTGACTACATCAGTGGACAAGGAAAGGGCTACAGATGTCATTTATCTGGACTTCTTTGACATGGTCCCCCACAACATCCTTCTCCCCTAAAATGGAGAGAGAGGGATTTGATGGGTGGACTGTTAGGTGGATAAGAAAGTGGTTGGTTGGTGGCATCCAGAGGGTAGTGGTCAATGGCACAGAATCCTGATGGACATCAGGGACAAGTGGTGTCCCTCAAGGGTCCATACTTGGACCAGAGTCATTTAATGTCTTCATTAATGACGTAGAGGGATTGAGCACACCCTCAGCTAGTTTTGCAGATGACACCAAGCTGAGTGGTGCAGCTGACACACCTGAAGGATGGGACGTCATCCAGAAGGCCCTGGACAAGCTCATGAAGTGGGTCTGTGGAAATTTCATGTGTTTTAACAAGGCCAAGTGCAAGGTGCTGCACCTGGGTCAGGGCAATCCCTGGTATCAGCACGGGCTGGGGATGAACAGATCAGAGCAGCCCTGCCCAGAAGGACTTGGGGGTGCTGGTGGCTGAGAGGCTGGACATGACCTAGCCATGGGCACTCACAGCCCAGAGAGCCAAACGTGTCCTGGGCTGCATCCAAAGCAGCGTGGGCAGCAGGGCCAGGGAGGGGATTCTGCCCCTCTGCTCTGCTCTGCTCTGCTGAGACCCCACCTGCAGTGCTGCATCCAGCTCTGGGGTCCCAGCACAGGGAGGACATGGACCTGTTGGAGCGAGTCCAGAGGAGGGGCACCCAGGGGCACTGGAGGGATTGGATCACCTCTCCTATGAGGAAAGGCTGAAGGAGTTCAGACTGTTCAGCCTGAAAAAGAGAAGGCTTTGGGGTGACTTAACTGCGGCCTTCCAGTACCTGAAGGGAGCCTACAGAAAACCTGGAGAGAGACTTTCTGCAGTGGCATGTAGTGACAGGAAAAGGAGGAATAGCTTCAAACTGAGAGTAAGTTTAATTAGATGTTAGGAAGAAATTCTTTAATGTGAGGGTGGTAAGGCAGTGGAACTGGGTGCCCAGAGAAGTTGTGGATGCCTCATCCCTGGAAGCATTGAAGGCCAGGTTGGATGGGGCTCTGAGCAACCGGATGCAGTGGAAGGCGGGGGATTGGAACTAGATGATCTTTAATGTATGATCTTTAATGTCCCTACCAAAGCATCTGAGTTCTTAATTTTAAAAACTCTTTCTTAAAAACAAAAGTAAAATTCACTGAAAATGTATGGAGACCTAAAACAGGCTAGTAATTGGCACTGTATGGGTATGCTTTGACATTAAGTGAAAATAGAGAACTTGACTCATGTACTTGGTCACTCTGGATTTAGTCAGACATTAGATGTTGAGGTAGGAAAAATCCTGATGGTATGAATAATGTGCTAGCAGACTAGACAGACAAGGAGGCAGTAGAGGTTATCACCAGAAATATGTAAATACAGTTGAGCTGAGACTTCAGGAAAATACAGTGAGTAGCTCTATGGATGATGCCTAGTCAGGCTGTGTGATTCAAGTGATTCCTCCCTCCCCAAATTCCTTCATCGGTGAGTCAGTCTGTGTAAATAAGAACTACAGCCAGACAACTGAAGAAATAATTTGGATTCTTTCAACTGAGCAAAGACATGTTCATGACATCATCCTTGTTCTCAAATATCTGCTCTATTATTAAAGGCTCAGCTTCATTCTAAAGAGCAATTGCTCGAATTGGTTTTAGTTTATATCTGACCCAAGTACCCCTTATGAGAGGACACTTATGAGTGCATAGATGTTGTGACTGTTCTTTGTGAAAGCTTTTGGTGATTCAGAACTTGAGTAATCACGATCAGAATACAAAGCTATCTTCTTTTCTTTTTTTTTTTTTTATTTTAGTTGGTTT
Organism: Struthidea cinerea; assembly: GCA_013397865.1. Taxonomy (NCBI): domain Eukaryota; kingdom Metazoa; phylum Chordata; class Aves; order Passeriformes; family Corcoracidae; genus Struthidea; species Struthidea cinerea. The sequence goes on along the minus strand of VZTI01002338.1, from coordinate 99,955 downwards.
GGTTTGGTTTTGGTTTTGTTTTGTTTTGTTTTGGTTGGCATCATTAAGAACTAAAATAAGGGACTGTAATTAGGCAGTAATAATGAACCATGTAGGAGCCTAGTAATATTGTCTGAGTAACAGATTTGTCAGGGAAGAAGAAAGAATACAATAATGGTCCTCAACCTGAATATCATGAAATAATTTTGTTCTGCTGCAAATGAGACTTTCAGGACAGGGATTTGTAGGTGGTAGGTGTCTGTATAAAATGGGATACCATCCTTAACTTATTCTTGGTCTAGTGATAATCTCTTCAGTTAAACACTGCAGTTCAAGTAGGCATGAACTATTTGAAAAGCCTCACTCCTAGAGTCCAGGAAGATCAGTGGATGGTCAGCACAACCTAGACAATATGCAAGGCATGTGTTAGCTTTAGCTAAGGAATGGAGTACTGAAGAAGAGTTCTTGTTCAGTCTCTCACAAATATGGAGCAGCTTTTCCAGGCCAACCCTGGCAGAAAAAATCTAATATTGCAGTTTCTGTCCATAAAGAGAAACAGAGAGGACAGGGTCTGTCCTGAAGCACATCTGAAGTTCCTGTAGCTTGTGTGAAAATTGATTTGGGCTCCAGGAGGAGGCTAAATTATTACTTCTCTTAAGGGAAATGCAGTTATAAGGCATTCATTCAGATTGGTGGAGATACCCTGTCCAGTCAGTGCCCTGTATTCCAACCTTGCTTTGTCACAGGCTGCTGTTTTTCCCACCAGTGGCAAAGGGGCAGGTCCCAGGAGAGAGCTGGAGTTGTAGGAAGGGCTGAAGAGGTGAGGCAGGGTAGGTAAGAGGGGAAGCTGTGGTGATTGCAGACACATGAAGTATTATTTGAAGTACTGAGAGAAGGTGAGGGGAAAAAAAATAAAACCTGGATGGAACATCTTGGCAAATGAGAACACTTACTGACAAAAACTGTTCTGCATGTATGGGCAATAAATTTTTTCTGCTGTGCCGTTCAATCCACTACCCATACTCCTGTGCTCAAACTGAACACTTGTCTTTAGCACAATAGCTATTCTAATGTCTCCTGCTTAAATTATTGCAAGGCCTTGAAGAATTACTTCTTTTTCCCATGAAGTAATTTTCCTCAATTTTATGAGCTAAATACAACCTATGAATTGATGATAAAATTGTATACAATTATAATTCTAGCCCGAGATATGATCAAAGATATTTTAGCACTAACCTTAACTATGGAAATTAATTGCATTATTCACTTTAGTTTACAAATTATGCTTCTAATTTAAATACTTTTTACTTTTAACCACAGAGTTACACATTTATAAGTCTGGCAGTTGCAAACCAATTACATACTTGAACCAAAGACATTAGACCTCTCAAAGTCATTCCATAAATATAATCTTTAGTTTTTCTCTTTCTTTATGATGAATAAAGTGTTGATTTTTGTGTTTGTTGAATGAATAAAATTAAGCTGAAGAATGCAGTTGCTATTTTTAAATTTTATACACATTAAAAATATGAAACACAAGGACGCCCTCAGCGTAGGAGTTGAAAGGAAAAGCTACACATTTAAGCTTTTGGCACTGAAGCAGGTTAGTGTTTGGACTAAAGTATTCTTAGCTTTAGGTTGCTACTGGAAAGATTCTTGGGATGCTAATGGTGATGTGAATCCAAATCTGATGCTTACAGTATTTTCCACTTACACATATAATGTACCATCAACAAAGTCCTTCCAGAAAAGAAATTCGTCAGTTGCTTGGAGGTTTTTGTTGAGCCTTTTTCTTTAATTATTATTATTTCCTGAATGGGTTTTATACCATGAGTAGAAGGAGAGGCCCACAGAGGCAAATGCAAAGATTGTCTTTATTTTGTATAAATGGACACTGAAAAAGAAGAATGCAATTAACCTATTAGTGTGAAAGAAAATGTCATCTTGCAAATGTTTAAACATTTCACTGCAAGAACAAATGGAAAATTGAGATGCTTCTGGAAGTGGTCTGTAATAATTATGTTAGCCTTTTTTTATTTGCTAGTAAACATTCTTATTTTGTTGTATATGCAGCTGTATTAAAATTCAGAGTAGTCTTACCACATGCTGCAAGAGGCAGAACAAATTATGGGAAAGAGTGCATTTTGGAATGTCATGTTCTTTTCTGTAAGTAAGTACAATAATTCTTCATCAAAACAAAGGAATTCAAGTGTGCTGTTCTGTAAAGTAATAATGAATTCACAGAGGAACATTCAGAGTAACTTAAAAAAACCCCAAAATAAACCAAACCAGTTACATTGCAGTTGAAATAAAGATTAACTTTTTTACATGAGCCTAGTATTACTGATTTAGAAAGCAGGGTACTGGAACAAAACGGAAATGTTTAAGTGCTGATCCTTCATGGATACCAAATGGAAAGCTGTTCTCACACATGGTATTTTGAGAATGACTAAATGTGTAGTCTGTTCTTATTCCAGGGCTGATTCTGCTAATCACAGTGTCCAAGTGTAGGATGTTTGTACCAAAGTTAGACCTGTATCACTGACTTTTTCCATCCATGAGGACAGTACTCCATTCATCTGGACTGTTTGCACCCTAAGTTGGGTTTATACTGACCCTCTTTTTCCACGAGCGCTTCATAAATATGCCAAAAAAACAAAACCACAGTGTTTCTCTTTCACTCTGTCTCAGTTATAGTCAGAATTATATTAAAATGAAAACCCATTCATGATGTATCCTATCCTCCTAATGACCCAGGAAATACACCAGGAGCCTATGAAGCTTTTTTTACTCTGCAGAAGCTGGTTGTATTTGTCCTCTCATGGAGTCTATGTATCCTGACCAAAGGGTAAAAATGCTCTTTTTTTTCCCAAGAACTCGGTATTGACATACAACACTAACATATAACAATAACATGTATCTTTATATGAAGTTTATCCAAAACATCCCGAGAAATTATTTTGAAGAATATACCGTGAGAACATTACTCTGATTTGTTAAGTTCTGCATGATACATTACTTCCAGTATCTATTGTGTACTGTGGCAGCATGCTGTAAATAAACCTGTTGCTTTCATGTGCAGTATGTTAGAAAAAAAAGCAGCAACTTAGCTGCTTTTAAAAATATGACAATCACAACAAGGAACATGAGTGAATGTTTCATGGCAGGCATGCCACCAAAAGAACCAATTTAGTCTGATCGGGAGCATGGGAGCTCTTTCTGAACAGTAATTTAAAGGATTATACAGAATCTGTGTAACAAGATGCTCACAAGCAGAGCATGTAAAAGAATTCATCCTGTAACTCCTCAGGTATTTTTTAGAGAAGCTGTTCAAAGTTCTGTTTCCATTCCACGAAACAACTCAGAGGAACATTGTTTAGTTGTAGTGCAAAGAAGAAGAAAGACTTTTAAGGATTAAAATCTCATTTGTTCAGCTTTAAAATTACTTGTAATTAGACCTTAGTCAGATCCTTTGAGTCCTGGAAATGGTAATGCTTACTTTCCTGAGAACCTAGTTTATGGATTTTAAAGTTGTGGCTATTCCTTACTCATACATATAATTCTGCTAATGTCATAAGAGCCTGTATCACTTTATATGAAACTTGAGGATAATTTATCCTTAACTGCAGTAGGTTTTGTTTGTTTGTTTGTGGTTTTAAGCTTCATAAATATGCCCAGAAATCTGACCAAGAAATTGGAAGTGGGATGTTTCTGTTGTCATGATTATTCTATCTCCTTAAATTCCTGTTTTTCTGATATTTAAAAGATTTGCAGATGTGTTCCCAAGTAGTACTGTTGAACACCAGATCCCGCTCAAAAACTACAGGCAGCATATCCATTTGGGTGTATCTGTGAAGTATTCAAGGTCTTGGATGTGAACGCTTCCCAGGGCTTCAAACTTAGAAATGTGATATCAGAGGGCTGCAGGGTCTCGAGGTAAGTATTCTCTAGGTTTTCCACCTCAGTGTTGACCACTGGGAATAAACCATGGCTCAGACAGGGTTGTCTTTGCCTCAGTTTTGTCATCTAAACCCATCTCTGCAGTAGACATATGTCATCACTTGGGGACACAAAGTAGGGTAACAGCTTTTCTCCAAATCAATTTAGAAAACAATTTAAACAAATCTAGGTCAGGAAGCAGTTGCTTTCAAAACCTGATAGAAGCATCTGCTGGAACCACTAAAAGAACCTTTTTCATAGAGCATTTCCCCTGGGTTTTCTCTGCCCTGCCCATAATCAAAAGTTTCCTCCATTCTTCCCATCTTTACCTACATTGTTTCTCCTTTACATTCTTTGATTTTCTTTATCTTTGGCTTGTCCCCACACTGAAACTTTCCCATTAACTGAAAATCATAACATTGATATCTTTGCAACAGTGGTATTTTTTTGATAGATATGCCACACCCTTTCCTTTGTTGTTTATTTTCTTTATGGCGAGTACTTGCAGGGGCAATTAGTTATCCTCCTCTTACAGCATAAAGTACAATGCCAACCCATGTTTTACTGAGGCAATGGGCAGTATATGCAGAAACATGATGAACTTGCTTCAACTGTACAGCAAGAACTTTTCTGAAGGCTGAGCTAGGAAGCTGGCAAGAGTCCATGGGGTAATCACGTAGTACTCATTGAAATTCACTGTCACCACTGTGGTATTTAATTAGCTGAGTTGTTGGAAACCAGCTACAGGGAAGTGAGAATAAAATTCTGAAAGAAAGCAAGCAAGAAAAAAGAGAACAAAAGAGCCAGACAGTCTGTACTGATTCAGACAGAAGATAGGGTCAGTAGTCCTTTTTCCATGAGCCCATTTTCAATAGCCTTGATTATAGAACTTGAATTAAAAAATAATTTTTGCTGAACTGGTGCACACACACACCACAGTCTTTTACAGAACTCTTTTATTTATTCATATCAAGTACAAATTATGTTATGATTATGGGTCTAAATAATACTGTTATTCTATCTTGTTAAAGCAGTGACCCTCATTTTTCACTGATAGCTGAGGTGAGAGTTAAACTGCTATTAAATAAAATGTCCTAATTAATTTCCCTAAGCTTACATGCATAATATATGCCAGAAGTCAAAAATATATTGTGCTGGAAGCATCTTATTATAAAATTTAAACTTTTAGCTTGCAAGATGATGTTCTTTTATATAACTGATAACTTGAAGAAAATTTGTGTTGTGATGTTGAATAGGGTAGACTGATTCCAGTTTAGCTTCCTCCCAAATTCTTTGTATCCGTGAAGCTCCTACAAGATCCTGAATACCCCACAAGGCCCACTTAATGGATAAGGGAAAGGCTGTGGATGTTGTCTACTTTGACTTCAGCAAAGCCTTTGACACCATCTGCCATGGCATTCTCCTGGAATACCAGGCAGCCCATGGCTTGGACAAGGTGCAGTCTGAGGTTAAAACTGGCTGGATGGCTGGGCCAGGAGAGTGGTGGTGAATGTGCTGCATCCAGTTGGCAGCCAGTCAGTAGCAGGGCTCCCCAGGGCTCAGTATTGTGGCCAGTTCCGTTTAATGTGTTTCTTGATGATCTGGATGAGGGGATTGAGAGTATCCGCAGTATGCTCACAGGTGACAGGAAGCTGAATGGGATTTTTGATCTGCTGGAGGGTAGGAAGGTTTTTCAGCGGGATCTGGACAGGCTGGATCATGGGCCAAGGCCAGTGGTGTGAGGTTCAACAAGGCCCAGTGCCGGCTCCTGCCCTTGGGTCACAGCAGCCCCAGGCAGCGCCACAGGCTGGGGCAGAGTGGCTGCAAAGCTGCCCACAGGAAAAGGACCTGGGGGTGCTGGTGGCAGCAGCTGAACATGAGCCAGGGTGTGCCCAGGTGGCCAAGAAGGCCAATGGCATCCTGGCCTGTGCCAGCAACAGTGTGGCCAGCAGGACCAGGGCAGGGATTGTGTACTCAGCCTCATCTGTACTCAGCGCTGTACTCAGCACACCTCAAATTCTGTGTTCAGTTCTGAGCCCCTCACTCCAAGAAAGACTTTGAGGTGCTGGAGCATGTCCAGAGAAGGGCAGTGGAGCTGGGGAAGGGTCTAGAGAGTTGCTCCTCAGAGAAATCTGTGACATCTTATGTATTCTCTAAATACTCCTTTTTCAGTTGAATACGACAGTGTACTTCAGCACATTTCTGTGTTCTATATATTTCTTGGATGTTCAGTTATGTGAGTTCATGTTCAGTAAATTTTGCTCTTACTTGTATCTATTTCAAGTTACTTTGTGACCTCAACTCTGAATTTTTTAGGTTTTAGTCCGTGTTTTGTGAACTAACATAGTTTATAATTTTGAGCTTTCAATTATTCACATTTTGTTCACTTTTGACTAATGATAATTACCTAAGAATTTGCATCTTCAACTCTGTGATTTTGTGTGTATGATTATTGTTCGGATACTACATCCAGGACACAGGAAAACTTCATTGTGAGAGTAATTTTGATAATTTCAAAGATGTCAGCTGTTAGTATGAATTTACCAAGGTTTCTGTGTCCTAAGGTTTTACTGGGTTTGAATGAAACTCAGCAGTAGGCCATGATTTCTGAGAAAGGAACAAAAATTTCTCTGAGCAGTGAAACAGTGAAATAACTGAATATAGGGCTCACAGCAAAGAGCAGGGTTATTATCAAGTCTGTTCTTTTTTGTTACTCTCCAAGAGCTGAACTGTTCACAAAAGCATCCTTTACTGCCAGTACCCAGACAGCCACATCACAATATTGAACCAGATTGAAGCAAAGGTGAGTCAAAGGTATCCTGATGTTGTGCACAATTTTTCCCTGCCAAAGGTGTGGTAGTTGTGGTAAGCTGTTTCAACTCCTGATTTCCGTAGCTGCAAAAAAAGAAGGCTAAAAGTCCACAGAAGGCTGTGGGCTTTTTTGTTTCCTAGGTCTGCTTCCACAAGTGCTGCAAACTTTCTTGAGATGTATGCACAATGTGTGAAGTTTTCAGCAATGGCAAGCGTGTACTCACTTATGTGGAAAATACAATGCATACAGATAAGAAAGATGCTTATTCCTAAAAAAATATTGCTCACATGGCTGCAAGTACCCTGTCTAGCCTTGGAGGAGGCTTCCTACCTCCATGGTCAGCTTTTTCTGCAACAGGTGGGAGAATGGTGATGTTTTTAGCCTCCTTTCATTCTGGTTTATTATCATGGTATTCCTCTTTATCAGCTCATGAGTTAGTTGTCCCCTCTTATTCTTGGACATCTACCTGCTCTTTGTCCTTTGAAGACTGAGGGTTCAGCTCAATTTCTTCTGTCATGAGAAATGAGATGGTGAGGTAATTAAAAAAATTCCAAGAAGGAAGTGTAAAATAAAAAGTTTTAAAACTTTCTGTATGAAGTAAGATAAAACAATTTTAAATATGTTTCAGTAGCAGAAATACATTTTTTGAATTGTTACTTTCATAATATTCAAGATTAAAAATAACATTTCTTGCATTTTTAGCAAAAAATTAAATACGTGTTCATGCTTTTCTTGCAATCAGCCAAAATAATTTTTTAAATCAAGATTACAATTTACAGGTTTTGGTTCAAGCTGAACCAGTGGCCCTGGAAATAAGCATATCATGGGTTTTGACAGTGTCTTTGCATTGGTTTCAAGAGAAGTTTCCTTAGTCTTTGCTTTACCTTTCCAAAAAATACACCAACACTCTCCACAACTGGGACTTTTGGTAGAAATTGATCACTGCTTGGAGAAAAAAGGCAACCAAGTTTATTTAAATAAACCAGGTGAAATCCTACGATAGGCTATTCTAGCATGGGGAAAAAAAAAAAAAGTTGCCTCCAAAGTAGTTTGAAAGGAGGAATACATTCTGTGTTGGTATAAACTGTATTCATACTGTCCATGTTTTGTCAGATTTCTAAGAGGAAACTGGAGAGGAGACCTTTTTCTGTGCTAAGTGTTGCACTCGGTACTGCTGCATTGAGTCTAAAAGGAGAGTGGGACATTGTAAGGTCTGTGTGACTCTGGCTGGGTGTACCTGTCAGTCTAAGTATTGGCTATAAATTATTGTACCCATGTTTCATGTCTAAATAACTTACTTCACCTGGAGTATTTTGCAGCAACTAACAGGAATGCTATTTGCTGGGTTTTTTTCCAGCAGTGCCACATAACTGTAATGAGAGATTTCACAGTTATTTTCTAAAGAAATTGTGCTTTTCTAGAGACTGCCCAGCCAAATCAGGCTGAAAAGTGAGAGAGATTTTACAAAACTCATCCATCTGTTAATGATCTGAGTATGCACAGCCATAGACCTTGGAAGAAACTGTTTTCAGAATCAAACTCTGTGCATCTGCAGGGGATCATAAAGATAGCGGTGGACAAGAAAAACTAAGAGTATTATTTGGAGGAACAAGACTACATGTCTTCCATCAGCAGCACTAACTTGTTGAGTTTTAGCCCAGTTTTGTCTGCAAAATTCTGTATCTTTTTCCACTTAGAGTCATCTTTAAGGTAGTGACTTTAATAGTTGAAATATAGCTGATCAAGAGTGCATAATCCTTTCCTGTTACTGGGACCTTGCTTCAATTAAATACCCCATTGCTTTCTCATTAGAGAGAGAAAACAGTGATTTGTAATCCAGCTCTACGGTCTAGATAGCTGTAATTAGAAAATTCTTATGAGTCTTTGTTCTCTTGTTTGTAACACAATGTAATTTGAGGAAAATAAGACTAGAAAATTCTTATGAGTCTTTGTTCTCTTGTTTGTAACACAATGTAATTTGAGGAAAATAAGACGCGTAAGTTAATGTAACCCTGTTTTTGAAAAGTTAATGTAGCTTGTTTTAGTCATGATTTTCCAGTTGTCTTTTGACATTGAAAAGACTAGAAAAATATACACTTAATTGTTCAAGTTAATAGACTGCAATTAATTTATTCTAGGCAAGGTGAAATTGTTTCAGTAAATTAGATTATTTTGTTGTTTATGTCCTTAGGTTTTATTATGTCAGACATATCAAAGTCCCATAAACTGAGATTCCAAGAACTCATTCACCTGCAGTCTGCACTCCAGCTTTCCATATATGAAAAAACCCCTGGTTCTTTGAGGTCTTATGAAAATCTTGTCTTAAATTCTCTGTGAATTGTTTTAAATCTTGTTTTCCATCATAGGTAGATAAAATACATGCTAGGAAGTCCAAACTCTGATTCAAATTTTTTTGTTTCTCTTTCTCCACTTCTTCCAAAGGAACCTCCTTTGGGATCTTGTTTACTTGTTTTTTTCTGCTCGTTAGTGCCAGGGCATTGGTTGTGTTTAATATTTTACTGGAAGACAAAATTATGAATGTTTTCAAGTTACCTTAACAGCATTCTCTTTGCATTTAAAGTAGAAGAAAATCAAAATTGAAGTTGGCTTGCTGGCTGCTAAAGAATGCAAGAGGCGGAAATGCTGATTATCAAACATGAAAACCTATGGTAAAAGTGTAGAATTTCAACATGTAGTGGCAGTTCGATAAATCTTAATCATGTTGATCACCAAAACAATTTTGAAATTAAAGTGGAAATTAATACAATTAAAGTTTAAAATAATAATGAGATGTGGATACTGTGAGACACAACTGGAAACCCAGTTCATATTAGTACATTAATTTCTGTTTATACAGGTTAGAAGTGTATTAGTCGACAACATGCACTGGGAGGGAGGGGTACTGGAACAGCAGAGATCAGTAGGTACTGTGTCTGTTGGACTGAACATGGAGATTGGGGTTGAATCCTAATCCTACAGGAGCAATAGGCAGTGCTCCTCCACTGTGGCCTGGTTATCGAAATTGTCACTTCTTCTGCTGCTGGAGAAATTATGTTGTGAAACTGGGATGTCCAGTAAGAAAAAATATTCAAAAAACTCCTAAATTGGACTTTATCACTCTTGGTTTTGCTCAGCTTTAAATGCTGAAGACCTGCTTTTCAAAACTCTATCATGCATGTGTCATTTGTCAAGAGCTCAAGATTTACACCTGGCAGGTAGCAACTGATTTGTCTGCATACACTGCCTGTATAACTCACTGTGGAGTTTTTTTTTTTTAATATCAAAGCACAGGACACAACCAAGCCAATAATTCGTCAAAAATTTAACTGAGCTTTGACATAAAACATTGTTAAGTCATGCAAACTTGCATGCAGGTGAACTATCACTGCTTAACCAGCAGAAACAACACAAAAACCTAGAACTGTCACTGTCTGTGACTAGGTAGGACGCCTAGAGAAGAGGATCCTTGCAAACATTTCACTGCATTGCTGATGCCAGAGTCCAGTTTTGAGTGAGGTGGAATTTCTCTGCTGACTTTTTTTAAAAATTATTTTTGAGAAATTCTACTTTGTATTTGGATGAATGAAAACTTAATAACTTACACCTGAAATCTGAGAAGGAATCTCAGAGTTTCCCTGGAAGGAAAATTTGCAGATTTCTCATCCTCCCTCACTTTTGGTCCTTTTCTTTGTTATCATCTGTAGAACAATACCTGACATTCTAAGATACCTGTGGATGAAGCCATAAATCCACACCCACCAAAAAGTTGATGAAGAGCTCTTCTGACCTTGTCATTTGCTTGAGAAGGCTCCACTGAGGTTCTTATGAGCAGACAAATTATTGGAAAACATGTGACTACAAAGTACTGAGGAACAAATTTGTATTCCTTTGTAACACAAGTATTAACAATTTGAAAAAATGAATACCACTGAAAAAAATCCAGACTACTCAGGCACAACCATAAAAACTATGTTTTGTGGACAGTGTAATGACACAATACAAAGGTTCTCCCAGTAGCTGGTTTCTGCTGGTATTTATTCTTGCTGTGTTTTGCTGGCTTTGAAAGCTGCATAATAGAATAGGCTTTCCATAGTTGTGTGCATATTTATTAAGGCTTCTTGCTTAAATATGAAAGATAGAAACTAACCTAATTGACTTTTTGGATGAAGGAACACTGCAACATCATCACTTCCATCAGAAGTCTTGGTGGAGCAATTAGGAAACCATTTGGCAGCACCGAATTGTTAAAGTTGGAGTCAGCTTTGGCTGGCAACGATACAGATCAGCTGCCTTATCTTACTGACTTGGTCCATATATGTCAATCAAGTGAGAACAATGTTAAAAACACTATGTTAAATTAACTAGCAAAGTATATTTTTGATTCAAAGTTCTGGTCAGCTGGTTTCATAGTCATAGAATGGTTTGTGTTGGAAGGGATCTTGAAGATCATCTAGTTTCAGTCCCCCTGCCATAAACAGGGACACCTTCCACTGGACCAGGTTGCTCAAAACTGTATCCAACCTGGCCTTGAACATTGCCAGGGGAAGTGCAAACACACCTTCTCTGGACAACCCTGTTCCAGTGTCTCACCACCCTCATGGCAAAGGATTTCTCCTAATACCTAATCTAAACCTACCCTAGCCATTCCCGCTTGTCCTATCACAACATGCCCTGGAGTTGTAAACAGCATCTCTTTAATGACAAATTTTTAACCATTTTCTAATGCAGGTCACTACTAAATGATTGATAATCTGAAAAATGCAGGTTTAGTTATATATAATATAGCTAAATATAGAATGGCTTGTAGGCACATCTGTTTTTTCATATTCATAGAACAGCTCATTCCTATAGCACATTCCAATCTCAGATGTATTTTGTAATAATGAATATTAGATCATTTTCCTTAGGTTTGATTCTTGATGTTGCTGCACTTGTGTACATATGTATATGTAATTAAAATGGATGCAAAATGCCACTTCTTCTACAGGTACTTTTTTTATCTTATTCATATTAGTTTCTCACTTCTGAAATTCTCTGCATAAAAGAGACCAGTAGTGTCTCACAACTCTTAATTTATGTTCACATACTGATCCTAACATTTTTCCTTGAGCCCTTTACTCTAAATCTGTTTTATATTCTGGTTGGGTACACAAGCTGTGTTTTATTACTTAAAATTATGCATGTTCTTGTATGAACAGCACAAATATTTAGGAATACACTAAAAGTGTGTTTTCCCTGGAGAGTAGTGCATGTCAGTTTGAAATCAGTTATTTATAAAACTGTGCTAAAATATGTAGATTTGCAGAATACTCAGACTGAATAGAGATGTGTTTTAAACTTGACTAGAAACAATACTTGGAAACCTAACTCCCAGTCTTTACATGTAGCTGTACTGTGCTGTCTTTCACAACTTCGCAGTTTTAGTCAGCTTCTGTCTATTCTAAAATTTATAAAGCATGCTTTCTGATAGAAGCCAGATCCATGTAGCAGTTAAGGGGATAGTTTTGTTGGAATCTCTAACATTTACACTGAAAAATGTGCTTTATTCCCGTGAACAGAAAACAAGAGTGTTTCTACACTGCAGAAGGTCAATTAGGTATAGGGACCTGACCTTGAATTTTAACCTGATAAGTCTAGTTCTGGGATGAATGACTGGTCTGAAGAGCTACTATCAAAATGCAGTTTTTTTCATTGCTGCTGTACTTCTCTCAGTGTACCTTCAGGAGTCAAGGGTCACAGATTTCTGGTTGAAATTACGACAGGAATCTGAACAACGCTGATTCCTTCCTGTTGGTTCCTGGAACAGTTACATGTTCTGGACACATTAAGGGAATTATGAGAAGATGACAGAGGATTATTGACATGTGGGTGGCTTATTGTGTACCTTTTGCATGGTACATCTATTCCTTTTCTTTCTGACACCTGTGGTCGTTCCCTGACACCTGTTGGTGACATAAGGTACACTGCACTTAGTATGGTAAGAATCTGCATTTGGTGGGTATACTTCTTTGTTTTTCAGGGTATAAAAACTATGTATAATGGGTTTGTTTTCCTATTCTTTTTGATGGAAATTCTTAAAAAAAAAAAAAAAAAAAGAAAAAACTAAAAAAGCCACTTTGCAACTTGAGGAGCTGCTTTCACAACTTAGAACCTTTGTGGAACTGTTCATATGCATTTAGCCATTATTTTTGCTTGAACTTTTACTGCTTCAGACTGCTAGTGGAAAACCATAAAAAATTCTAAATTAAACTTTCCTGATGTAAACTAGGAATACTGGGTTTGGATATTTACTTGGCCCATTCAACACTTTGACACTGTAAAATTTTGATGTACAACACATGAGAGCAAGAGTTCATCTGACTGTGTGTGAATGCTAACCATTAAGGTAAATGAAAGGAAAAAACAATTTTTTCCCCTTTCTCTGCATATATCAACTCTTAACATCAATGCTGTTCCATGAAATAAAAACATCAAGAAATAATGTAATTTGTTTTCCGTGAGGAGTACCTCACTCTAGAAGTGATCAGCAGTTAGGATATATAAGGAGTGTCACATTTCTTTCCCTAGTCTTGTTCTCCCTCTCCCGTATTCAGATTGATTCACCCGTGCCTGATTTTAACAATAAAACATGCCAATCAAGGAATATGCATTTTTTAAAAACTTCTGTCTGTGATGCTTGGCAAGTTGCAATATTTGTCATTTCCCCAACTCTTCATACCACAATGACCATTGTCATTATTTTTTTTTTGCCAGTGGATGTGACAGTCCTTTTGTACAACCCTATCCCATATACAAATTAAAAATAAGCTCAAAATAATTATGTGGCTTTTTTAAGCATAACTTTTTGGTTGTGGCTACTCTTTATGTCTAGGGGGAACAGATAGAGAAGGCTAGGAACAACTTAAGATTCACATCCAATCTTGGCTTCAGATACAGGGCTTTGTTAATGTTGAATTTGCTTTCTTGCTGAAAGGAGAAAAAAAAGCCTTCTTGTCACGAGAGATTAAATACTGAATGACATCATTAGAACTCAACAAAATCCTGAGATCCTATGCAGCTCTACTCTGCTTTTCTTTCTTCTTTGTCCCTTTTCCTCTTCTTCTTTTGTTTTCCTTTCTTAAAAGGGAACAGCGATGTTTAAAGTCATTACATTGCTGATGAACCATTAAGTCACTCAGCCTTGTTTAAATAAGTGACATACAATCCAGCAACAGTCATTGTCTCTTAAGACTGAATCCTATTTGTTAAGCTACATTGCATATGCCTGCTTTCATTAAAAAGGTATCTTCCCAAAGGCTTAGAAAAATAACTGCTTTAGAAAAAGTATGGAGAAAAGGTGTCAGAATTTGAAGGCTTCTAGGGGGAAAACTGAACACATCGTACTGTTACTGTATTTACAGAACTTGTCTTGTACTATAGGGTAGCATACAGGTGAAGGTCCTGACACTGCAAAGATTTATTTATGGGATGAGCTTGTGGTGGTACAAGTCATCTCAACTGAACCAACTAGAAGCTCTTATGGTATTGGGGATAAAGACCCTTCCAGAACTGGTGCCTTGAATAGTTAGAAATGTGCTGAGAGAAAATGTTCCTCTGAAACTTCTCCTTTATTTCTCTTCTGTCAAATGCCCTATAGCAACTGAGGGCTTAGTGCTAATTCCAAATTACCTCATTAAACGCAGTATAATCACAAGAGTGAAGGAGAGGGTTATGAATTATTTGCCACCAAAATAAAGTGATATGGATAATTAGAAGGGATTAACTCCATTATAAGGCTCTTACATCTTGTACTTTCAGTGAAGCAAATTCTAGGTATATGCAGATGGTTTTATGACAAATTTTACCCCACTGTGGTAAACGTGGTCTGATATTAAGCACTTAGTGGCTAGTATTACATCAGATAAGGAACCTGCCACTGGCCTCATTCAGATGTCACTTGGGTGGCCAAGAATACAGAGAGGATTATCCAATAATGATCTGCTGGATTGTGCTCAAAGTGTGCTACTGCCAGCTGCTGTGTCTGATCAGCTTTCCAAAAATATGGTCTGAGTCAGCTGGTAACTTCTTTCACAGAGTTTTGTTTCAGACTAAGTGACTTGCATCATCTTCTTAACTAGAAGAAAGCAACCCAATGATTCACTATCATCCGTGTAGGTCATATACTGCCTTCAAGTGTTCTTTCCCTTTAGCTATTTGAGGCTTTGTTTACTTATTCTACAAAATGATTAGTGATGTTGTTTGGTGACCTCATGTAATTTAGTCGGTACTGTTTCCACCTCTCCTGGTGTCAGAAGGGCATGCTGTGGCATACGGTCAGGATGCTTGGTGGGCTCTGATCAGTCATTTGCTTTCCTGTAATGCAAAGGCCTCTTTAGTTTGACACTGGTGCTGCTGTCAGAGGCAATGAGGGTCAGCAGTTGTGGTGACATATTAGTTTTGACAAGCTTAATGACCCCAGTGAAGAAAAGTCTGCAGCCTTGATAGCAACTGCAGAATACTTGGTTAGCTCAGCCAAACAAGAAACATGTTAAAATCCCAGATCCTCTCTGGCAGGCCAATTATACCATTCAACAAAAGAGGTGGAAGGTTGCCATTAGCTTCTAAAGTGATACAAAAGCATCAGTGGGCTGTATTTCAATCAATTCAGTTTGCTTTGGTGGGATATCAGGAAACTGAAGGAAACGACAGCCTTTCAAACAGTGTTCATGCTATACATTGCAGAAACCAAAGAGAAATCTTCAAAAGAGCCTTTAGACTTTTATGGACAATAGTGTCTTGCAATGTTTCAGGTAAGTATATGTATATATATGTATGTTGATTTAGCTAAATGCAAAAGACTTATTCAGGCTTTCCCCAGGTTTTCAGACTGTAGGACAAAGCAACCAAGGTGAAGTAATTAAGTAATATAAGTAACAAAGTAACAGCTGGCATGCAGTTAATGGAGAGTGTTTAATGTTTGATCTATACATATCTTTTTCTAAAGAGAATACAACCATTATAGGGATGTAGCCTCAACATCTGCATCTCATAATGTATGTTGTTTTTGTAATTACAGCGTATGCTGTTAATAAGCATCAAAAGGTGACTGCTAGCAGAGCTAGCAAAGGTGGTCAGATCTGCAGCCTTCTTATAAGTAAACACTAATTCAGGAAAAAAAATCCATATTGCCATCTTCTTACCAGCAATATCATCATCACCAACACTCTTCTTCATTGCTGGGCTCTAGTTCCCCCTGTGAGTAAAAATGTTGAAAGTAAATAAATGAAACACTCACTTTTTCTGCAAATGGTCAATTTTCTAGGGGATATATAAGTTGCCAGTGCAATACACCCTCTTTGATTACCTCTAAGGTCTGAAACTCAATTGATCTTCAAAGATAAACCATTCTGGGTTCAATGCTTTATTAGTATGTAAGATAGAAAGGGAAGAACAGAATAGAGACATCACAGATGTTTTTGACAGTGTTACTGGAGTCAGTAAGTGCTTAGTCCAGCATGATCCATCCTGAGCCTGCCCATTCACTGCAGTTTCTTCACTCTTCCAGATCTCTAAAACCATGCTAGTTTTCCCCTCACTCATCATTCCCTCCTTCCCACACACTCTACTTGTGTGGTTGTTACCTGAAAATAATCAGGCCTCTCTGTCTATGAAGGTATTAATTACAAGTGCCTATCAGATTCATTAATCCACTTAATATATTTGTAATACAGATACCAGATTTTTTTACCCTGCCTTTGGACATCTGTCTAGCAAGATGTCCAAAGCAAGATGTCCTTTCCCATAGCAGTATAAACATGAAGTTATTTTGAAACAGAAACTCCGAATAGGTGAAGTGCAATAAAGCACTTCTGCTGTGTTTTCAACTGATTTTGTGGCATACATCAACATGCACTTTTAGCATCGCACTTGATTAGGAAATGGGCATAATCTGGGCTTAGAGTTAGTCTTCTCTTACCATTAGCTAATGTAAACTTCAGCTGCTGTTCATTCTCAATTAGTCCTTGTGTTGTGCTCTTATCTGTATTTTTATCATCTGGCTTTGTGTTAATGGTACAAACAATTAAAATAGAAAATAAAGTTTGTATTGTCAGTTAAGAAAAACCAAGCACAATGACTTTGTCCAACACTGCAAAAATAGATCAGATATCTGTTGTAGCTTCTCTAAGACAGGCTTTCACAGTGGGAAAAGATTAATTTCAAAGACTATTGAATGCTGTAATGATTCACAGAGAATGAGGTAAATGTTAAGTTGCCCTGGGGAAATACACACTAAGAAGAATGCAGTGTTCACCAAAGAGAGGAGAAAAAAAAATCCTTAACTTCACAAGGATAGTTATTTCCTGAGTCATCCTTTTATTTTACTTTGATGAAATTCAAAGCTTTTTATCCTTGCTCTCAGAAAATTGCACAGCCTGTGCCTCTGAATCTGCAGGTATTTGGGTTTTTTGTTCTCTTTGGCTGTACTCACGAGCAATAAAAATTAGGCACATTCACTAACTTGCTATTATCTAATATGTCCTCTAGGTATTCCACAACCAGTTGTGGTGCCAGATATACCACTTAAATAAATAAAGTCTAGTAACTCACTCATTGAACATGTCACTTGAGAAAGGGTGTATGTACTTATCCTTAGTAATATGCCATGTGCACGGATCTTATTTTTCTTCCTGTCCCTATTTTATGCATCTCGTTCTTCTGCCTGGCCCTGCATGTTTTGGACTGGCTTCTCTCATCCTAGCTTTGGATTTATTCCCAAAGTGTTTTGCCTCTGTAAAGTCTGTAAACCCGTCAAGGCTTCCCTTGAAAGTGATCTATTTCATGATAGGAGCAAAATCATTACATGATAGGAGCAAAATCATTACATTTATCAAGGCTTGTTATTATTCCACTGACACCCTACATTTATTACTGAATGCCAGTATTTATTCTTTCTTGCCCTTGTTCTCTAATGATCACCTAAGGTTTATCATAGCTTAAACCTCAGTTGCATGGTGAGAACCAGTTCTGTGTAAGGTGTGGAAGAGGCTCATCTTCTTAAAAGTGAGAGGAAGAAATGCATTCCTAGATACATTGGATGATCTATGCTATAGAGCAGAGAACCTGATTTAATCATAAATTACACAGGAATTCTTTTTGTGAGTCACTGCCATGCTACTTTTCTCAGGAGCCCCAGGGAAAGGAAAAGGTTCAACACAGATCTAAGATATGCCTGATGTGAAATACCAACATGCTTGCATTACTAGTTAGGAGGTCTTCAGTGTTTTAAAGGTTGGTTGCGTGATGTAGTATTGTATGAATGATTTAACTTTATTAGAAAATGGTAAATAAAATAATATTCAACACCACAGTGTCTTTATTAGCTTATTCCTCAACTTTTCCTAAATCTTTCATTGTTAAGCAGCTTTTTTGGCTCATGTGAGGGAGCTGTTTTGCATTTATCCCTCACAGTCCCTTTACCGCAGGCCTTTTGTTACAAGGTTTTTGTTTGCGCAAGGCAGCATCTCAGTAGATGGGACAAAAATCCCCTATTACATGTGTGACTTAAACAAGTGCAGAGATCTACATAGGTTTTGCATTACCTTATCTTCTCTTTTTGGAAACTTGAACCTTTTTGTACCATCTGTGTGGCAGAAGCAATAACAACCCTGTAGTGAGTCAGAAAATACTGGCATTGCCATTTTCCTGTGCCAGGAGCTGTTGGCTGCTGAGCTCTTTAGAAAAAAACATATTGTGCCCTAAGCACAGTTTTACAAGCAGCAAGTGTGTGCCAGCAGCTCTGCTGGGCACAGTCCAGCTCCAAGCCTTGCCCAGTCCTTCCGATTGTGTTCTGTGTGCTCTGCCTTGCTCTGAACCCTGAGTCCTGTCCCTGGTAACCAGACGCATCTGTTGATTTAGATAAGGCCCTGCCTCCTTCCAAACCAAGGTCTAACCCAAATATTTGTGCTCCCAGATTGTGCATCACATTGTTATCTCAGGCATCAGCCTTAACTCACTGGGGACATTCTGAGTGAAGTGACTTTCATGTGTCCTGACTGCAGCCGTGGCCCAGTCGAGGCTCATGGTCCTACTCCGGCCAGGCCTTGCCTGCAATACAGTCCCGACTACCTTCATACTGTGATTTCTGCTGACACCAAATGTGTTCTTCTATCTGCTGTGAGATGTCTGCAAGAGGCAGGATATTCTGGTGCATGTAAATTGAGTTGCAGGTGATGCAGTGTGTACTCAAGTTGTTGGAACCGAGGGATGAGCTTAGCTGGCATTAAATGGGCTATCAGAAAGCTGTAAACCCTAGCCATTACCTGAAGTTCATGCTGCTTCCTTACTATGTTTTTTTCTGGTGTTGGGAGGGAGGAGGAAGAGGAGGAACAGCAGCCTTGTTTTCTTTCCTGTTGTATGTACATATTGATTCTTTGCACTTGGGTACACTGCACCAAAAGGAAGAAAATAATTTCTAAGGATTTCTCTTTTCTCTTTTGGGCTGTTTTTACTGTCATGGGATCTCAGCAAAAATCTTTCTCAATTTGACAAGGCACATACAGGCAAGAGGATTTGCTATCCTGAAAGGAAGATGGTGCCTGTATCTACTTTTAGCATTCCTTTTGACTTCTATCTTTTTTGTAAAATTATCTTTGTTTTAATTTTAAATTCAAAGCATAATATTTAGATTTTAGTAAATGCTACTGCAAAGAAGCAGAAACCAACACTTCTACCTTGTCCAACCTTTTGCCGCTTCCATTGGTTTTCTTATCCCCAACTCACACCCATCAGTCAGCTCTGTTGGTTATTTTGAAAATTATTTTGCTTATGAAGCCACACCACACTGAAGAACTGAATTTATAGTACATGAAGTCTTGTCACCATCTTCTCACAGTCATGGCTTGTTTGCTTCACATCCACATGGCCTTCTGTCTTGCCCTATTGAATCTGGAGAGCTTGCTCACCGGGTGGGTTTCTGTAAGCTCTCCTTGCTCTCTTTTTAATCCACAGGCTTATAACATGTGGGAGTATTGTCTGAGTTGTCATGAATTTTGTGATTTAGTTGCAGATAGTCAAAAAGCATATCTTCCGCTGAACAAATTCAATGAAGCAAGAAAGCTTCTTTCTGCCTTTATTCTTATTACACTTCCCAGTAGGGCAGAAGATTAAAGAATGCATGCTCCAGATTCGAAAAGAATTTCTAATTTATGTTCTTTCTCTATAAAATACAGGGCTTAATCCTTTCTTTAAGGCTTTTTTTCTTTCTTTCTTTCTTGCCTGGTTTTTTTGGTGCTTTTTTTTTTTTCATTTTTAAATAATTAAACAAACAGGCTCTAATTGAAAAAAAGCTGAGTGTTAAGCGGTCAAGAATAGAAAACAGTTACTGGGCTGGGAAGTGCATTTTGAATGTTGCTGGAAATTTTTATGTAGTTGACTTGTGGGGTAAGAAATAAACCTCCTTGGCTGTTTGCTATTGTGATGGACTCCCACTGATTAAAATGCAAGCGCTTTTGCCTTGTTTTCCACAACTGTTCTTTTCTGCAGTCTATCTCTATCAAATTGTGAAGTGAGTGTTCTGTGTTTTGCCATGGAAAGACAGCTGTGTAAGTAGCTCTGCTCAGAACAGGGGAAAGTGAGGATTTTAAATGCTGAATTGTATTATTGATTTCCCTTTGACGGGACAAAGAGAGAAGAAGTAAGGCTACATTGCTAAACAGCTCAAATACATTTCACTCTAATCTTTTGGTTGCTTATTTTAAATTACCTATTACAAATCAGAGTGCAGAGGCAAGTTCCTGGTATGATTTTTAGACTCATTCAGCAGAATCCTGCTGTTAATGCCTTAAATCGTGCTGCAGAGCTGCAGTTCAGCCAGCAACATTATGAGTTGAGGCATTGTAATTATCTTGGCTTATGACCTAAGGATTAAGAAACTACTTGTAATTCTACATTTCTCACATATTCCAAATTCTCACTGACTTTTCAGTGAAAGTGGGGCATATTCAAGTAATGCAGAATTGGGACCCGGTTATTATGACAGAACAGTTGTAGTATGGACTGGCAGTAATGCAGCCATGCTAAGGTTGTTTAAGAATTCACTTTTGCCCCATTTTAATTCGCTTAAGTTTTTGCTGAATAGTAGATTTTTTGGGAATTTTCTCGTCCAGAATTTTTCAGTAGCCATAGACACTAATCTGAGTACTTTTCAATAAAGCACCAATTAATCTGATTTAAAAGTAATTGAGTTGTTTTAAAAGTTCTGGAATTCAGAAAATAAACATTAAAATATTAATTTTCTTTACTTCTAGTTACTTAGCTTTGGGGTTTGTGGGGTGGCTTTTAGGTATTACAGAGCATATTTTGATTAAATATTCTTCAGACTGTTCAAGTGAGTGTGTTACAACTGTAACCCCAAATTAGCCACTTCAAGTATTAGAAAATGTTGAATATTTACTGATGTATATAGCCTTGAATGTAACTTCCATATGCTTTACTTGCATCCAAATAGTTAAAAGTATCGCAAGGTAATATACTCTTGTTTGCTTCTTATGTACAATTATTAGGATTAAATTCCTCGTGAATATCAGTGAGATGGCATTATCATGGTAGAGGGTAAGTATTATGAAACAGAGGTAGAAAAAATCAGTATGCATCATGTCTATTTTCCGAAAAGATGGAAGTCTGAAGTTAGTAATATAGTTAGAGAATAGCCAAGTAATTCTTACAGCTATGTATACAAGTATACTAGGTGGCCATAACTATAGAGATGCACATGTTGTATTTTAAGAAAAAAGCTACTAAACAGCAGTGCAAGAAAAATTTTGAAGTAATATCTATAAATTTTTGGTCACCACTGCACATTTGTTATAAATTATTACTACTGGCAGAGGTTCTGCCACAGCGTAATTGAAACAGTCCTTTCTCCATTATGAACTGAGTGGATCATGAATACACCATGGATTGAATAGCTTGAACTTACTAATTCCTTAAGAAACATTCTAGAAGCATTACGTCTGTGATGGAAAAGAGTAAAATAAATTTTTCTCATATGAAATTTGCAAAAAATTCTGTCCCCTGATGAAGTTGTTGTTGTATAATGGAGAATATCAGACTTTTTGGTCCTTGAAATCAAACGGTATGCTTCTGTGTGTCCCTATGAAAGAGCGTACTTTGAAAAAGGTACTTCTCAAACCATTATACACTGGCACAGTTTAATCCTGTTATTTTCACAGTAAAGCATTCTACTTATATGTGTAAAAATTGTGTTTATGTTAGAGGTTACATATGATTGAGCTAATTTGGCAGAAGAAAATAGTGCAACATTTTGTGCGTAAATATTGTATTAAAATTAAGAGAATTGCCTTTTTAGTATATTGTTTGGTGCATTTTCCAAGTGCAACTTGAACTTCGAAATTCAAGTCCAGGTTTGACCAAGCATATTTCTGTCTACTAATGATGCCTCTTTCTGTATGCATTGTGCTTTTTGTCTCAGGCACTTCAAGCTGAACACTGCTTAATGTAAACAAGTAACCCATTAAATTATGCCTTATGCTTTTGCTTTAATGAAACTACTTTGACCGGGCCCTTTAAGTAATATCAGTATCAGTCTGTCAATATTGGAGCTAGTCAAACTTTTTTTTTCCAGGATAACATAAGTACATAATTTCTTTGGATAGAAAGTTAGCATTTTGTAGAGATGTTCTACTGTATCTTGGCATGTTTGCATTTGAGTACAAATGCGGCACTTGGGAACTATCAAATGGATCTCTTACTGCCCATTTTGCTCTTGACAGTGATCTAACGGCTTTTTTAATTAAAAAAAGAAAAACAAAAAACAGCAAACAAAAAAAACCTAAGAAAATTGAGGTTTGACTTTTTAAATAAGAAATGGAGTTTACCAAGAGACCCTGCGCCAGATAGCAGCTGGCCTTGTGTATATTTGCTGGGAATAAAAAGAACCTCATATCCAGATTTGTAAAACACCATGCTGAAAGTTTTACAGTATCAACTTTGAGCTATGCACCATAAGTAAGAGTTTACTGAGAACTGTCTTAGTGCTGTCATGTCTGAAATATCCTTGTATCTGTGAAAAATGGCAATCAGGTGTTAATATTTTCAAATAACTAAGAAGAAATACTTTGTTAGTGTTTGTAGAACAGCATGCATGTTTCTTCCAATTTTTCATTCCCAATTTGCATGTTTATAAATAGGATAGGACAGGATGGAATGGAATACTCTTATTTCTATGATAGAAATAGATATTTGTACGAAGTTACTATTTATAGAAAATAGAATGAATCGTGGATGATAATGTTGACATGGAGTATGGTGAGGAAGAATCTTCAAAACAGTTTCTTTCCCTGTTCAGCTATGGTCTCGGAGCTTTCCTGGTTATTTATTCCTTTTTTACCTAGTGTAATAAAGATCAGATTTTAGACCTTTGTGAAATTCAGAAAGAGCAAAATCTAAAACAACAGAATCTTCTCAGTGAGAATGTGATTTTACACTACCTCATTTCCATATTTGAAAGCCAATGACCTCAATTTATAGTGTGTCTCTGGCACAAAATCCTGTAGAAAACAGAACTACAGCAGTGAGATGTAGTTACATGTTTGCATTTTTTTGAAGATGGTATTCCTGCATATATTTTTTAAAATACCTGCAAGGAAATAACTGTTTTTTCACTTGACAAAAGGTTGTTTAGTTCTTGCATGTCTACAAGAAGGAAAATGTATTCAAATGCATAGGGCTTCTCTGGGGCTTACGATAATAGTAGCTGCCTTACCAGTGAACAATTTCTAGGAGAAAAAAGCTGCATGATTATAGATTATGGCCTCAGTTACATGAGGATCAAAGACAACCTTCTAGAAAAGCCAAAGAGGAAGAGAAAGAAAGGAGTAAAACCAGAAGAAAAAAAAAAAAAAATTGCAATTACCTTCTTCCAAAAGGAAGCAAAGAAAGAATTGCCAAAATGTTCATTTTTCCCCTAATAGTTTCTGTACCATATGGTTTTTGAATCAGTAGCAGCTGATGTATTCAGTAATAGTTCCTTTTGAAGGGACTTGTCATAATATTTACCTTCTCTACAGCAACAGAAATAGCTTCTGAGGCTGAAATGGCCATGCTTACTAAGACTGATGAAAACAAGAGACATTTCCATGGTGAATGAATCGCTTGACACCATTATTTCAGGGACAAATAACATTCATTGCACTGTGCTTAATTTCAGCTGAGATATTTGTGTCCTTAGGCATGGTGTTACCTAGAAAATAAGGTTACATTGTGCTGCAGATCTCTAGAACATGAAAAATATGAAGAACTCTGGAGATCTGATATGAAAAGGAAAAAAGAACATGCTACATTTATCAAAAACACAGGAATAAAAGCCATCTGTAAAGAGAGTTTTCACAATGAAATAGTGTAGTAGGTGGGGACAGTTACTTACGTCTTCTACTTTTACTGTGATTAGGTGCCATCCTTACTCCACTGTCCTATCAGAACTGACATCAGAACCCTGATCTCCATGGAAAGGAGATTAAAAATGAATCTTATTGAGACACTCAAGTAATCTGTCTATATACAGAAATAGTCAAGTGTGTAGAGTGTGACCAAAAAAGTGAAAATTGTTCAAAGAGAATGCAAGAAACTAGCCTTTCATGTGCATCTGTCTGAAAAAGTAACCGGATTCAGTTTCCCATGTGAACCTATGTGTAGATTTTTGCTCTGTATTAATATAACCTCTTTTCCATTGATTTTATTGCCCGTATAGCAGCATGTATCTCTACTTACTTAAAAATACCCACAGAGATGGATGTATTGGAAAACTGAAATCAGATTAGGATATAGTCTATTAATCTTTTTCAATCCCTACACACACACACAAAAAAGCATTATGTGCTGCTTAATCAAAAGCTCTTAAAATATGAGCCTTATAGCTGTAAGCACTGACTAGTCCCATTAAGTCTTACATCTGACTATGAACTTTACTCTCTATCTATTGAGTATAATAAGCCTTTTAACTTAAACTAGGAAGTACAAAGAAGCTAAATAACAATTTACCTTAGATTTTGTCATGGTCTGTAATTATCTTTTGTTTTCATTTACATTTATGCATGCTGGATCATAAAATTTTGAGGAATCTACCAGAAAAACACGAAGTTAGGATATTGCAGTGAAGGGAATCTTTTTTTTAAGGGGAAAGAAAAAGAGACTAATTACCTCTGGGCCAATTTGTCATTGAAAGACTGAGCAAACAAGTATCTGCTATAATCTGTGTAATACACATAGACATAATCTGTCATTATTTACTGGAACAATAAATTCCCAGACATTGTATAATTTCATAAGCCTAACTATAAAAGCAAAAATAAATGCCAGCCTGTCTTGGTTTAAAAGACAGGTGTCTGTGAAGGAAGGCAGGAGCCTCCCCTGAAATGGAAAATGTAACCCCCTTCCCTCCGAATTATTGTAATTTTTGAATTAAGGGACTTTCAGGCAAAGATATGAGGGGTAGGAATAACAGTTCTTTACTAATATATATATATGTATAACAAGACAAAAAACCAACAGTAACTCTGGCAGTAACAGCAAACAGCACCACAAACCCAGTGCCAGCCTCTCTCGGCTGTCAGGCCCTTTCCCCGTGGGTGCAGTTCCGCTCACAGCCGGCAGGGGCGCTGGCGGCTCCCGGTGAGCGGGGCGGGTGCGATGGTTCCCCCGCGGCTGCAGGGGGCGCTCCGGAGCACGTGGCACGGAGAGCACGTGGCAATGGCGGCTCGGCCGAGCCGGGAAGGGATGGAACAAAGGCTGCACAAACCCCCTGGGCAGCTGATCCCGGTGCCCGGCCGGATCCTCGGGAACAGCAGGCTGGAGCAGCAGAGATGAGCAGATCCCGGGTGGCAGACGAGATGTATCAAGACCCAGAGCGGCAGCAGGAACCCCGGGAGGTCTCGGCAGGCAGGGCGTGCGGGCTACGATGTAGCGAAGGCTCCGCGGCTGCAGCCCGGCTCCAGACAGGGCAGGGAAAGGCGGGTTTGGGAATCCCGGGTTTTCTCCGGTAGAAAGAAAGGCAGCTGGAAAGCCTGCAGCAGCGGGACGGACAGCAGCCTCTCTCCCTCCGGACGAACGCCGAGAGCCCTAACTGCCCGCCAGCCCAGGTGAAAAGAGGGTGGCTCCCCGGACCCCTCCCACTGTGGCCAGTTCCTTTGTTTCTCTCAAAGACCCAGCAATTTGTTGCTGGGGTACATGCATGGGAGAAAAAAAAAAAAATTCCCCAGAAGGTGAATTCCCAAAACCCCAACACAGCCATTGCAGTTTTGAGGAAAATATATGGCCTTACATAAGCTCAGTGCATTCACCAAAGCATTCAGTCACCACATTAGAAAATGTGTTCTGTTCAGATAGGCACTAAAGTAAAGTGCTGCTCTGAATGCTACATTTTCCCCCATTTAAACACTTCAAGGGTTAGAAGCACAGCACTTACTTTGCACTAGATGAACCTGGGCCTTTAAATCTCAGCTGTGACTGCAGCCTCCTTGTCAGTGAGCACCTGATGTCAGCAGTTTGAATGATGTCTGACACTAATTATGTGTCATTCAGAAGATTGCCAGGCTGGAGAGTCTGGGGGTATAAAAAGCTATTTAAAAGGTTTTCATATGAGGTTTTACTCTCAATTTTTTGAAAACACTTACCTCTTTTGCAGAGCAGCACCCTGGTAATACTGTTGAGGAAGGAAAATGGTTAAAAGACTATTAACTAATGCTTGAAATGCATTGTTCTTGTTTGAAAGCCATAAAAGAAGCAGCTTTTGC
Organism: Struthidea cinerea; assembly: GCA_013397865.1. Taxonomy (NCBI): domain Eukaryota; kingdom Metazoa; phylum Chordata; class Aves; order Passeriformes; family Corcoracidae; genus Struthidea; species Struthidea cinerea. Next base: position 73,438 of record VZTI01002338.1, on the reverse strand, counting down.
TTCTGTTTGTGTGGTAAATACAAAGCTGTGGAGAGATACCTTGTCCTTGTCATACCACCTGCCTAGGTGCTGACACAGAAGAACCTACCTGGTCAGCATTTCAAAGCATTCAAAATTAATTGACAGTTGGACATTGTTAAATAATTAACGTGCCTTTTATCTGCTGATAAGTCTTAAAAAACGCTGCATGGCTATTGAATAATTCAAAGATTTGGTTTGGGACCTTCTGTATATGTTACTCTATATTTATTTTTTCCTATATAGTTTTTAGGGACACCATTCCTTCCATTTGCATATACGCATTAATGTATGACAGCATTTCCTAAAGTCTAGGAATGGCTTATATTTTTATTAAGATATATTCCTTCTAAGTTAAAGATTTAAAACTTTTACTTGTCATACTTACGGTCAGTTTATGAATAGTAAAAAAGTAAGCGGGTCAAGCAGCTTGTCAAGCCAATCTCAAACAGTAATTCGCTGTTGTAAATGGGTGTGGATCAATACATTACATGAGTTTGGTACAGTGTTCTGGGTGGGGTGTCCCTCTCTTCTTCCAAGTAACAAGTGTTAGGATGGAAGAAAATAACTTCCAGGTTGTGCCAGGGAAGGATTAGTTTGGATATTAGCAAAAAATTCTTCACTGAAAGAGTTGTCAAGCATTGGAAGAAGCTGCTCACGTAAGTGGCAGAGTCACCATCCCTGGAGGCATTAAGAAGACCTGTAGATGTGGTGCTTGGTGACATGGTTTAGTGGTGGACTTGGCAGTACTGGAGTAACGGTTGGAGTCAGTGATCTGAAGGGTCTTTTCCAACCTAAAATGATTTTAAGTTTTTTGTATTAAATTCCATTCAAAGAGTACGTACTAGATGAAGGGTGCTTCACTTGTTCTCGGAATAGTGGTCCTAAGTAGTTAAACTTCGTACATTTAACAGGGACTACTAGAGGTACAAATAATAAGAATATCCCACTGACAGAGATGATCTCATTGGTTTTGCTGGATTATTGAATTATAAAAAGGTACATAGTAAATCAGCCAAATGCAAAGAAATGTAAGCAGGAATGAAGACATATAGCTTATAATTACAATATGAGAAATTATGCCTAGAAAAATGTCTGAGTGGGGATTTAGTAGTACCAACTGTAATCAAAGCCCTCAGTAAAATGCTGTGACTTAAAGAAGGCTAGGATGATCCTGGAATAAGTGAAAAAGGGAGTTTGATTCATGTTACCTGAATACCTAACATTGATAAGACTACCACTGAAATACTGATCATGTATTTTGTATGCCAGGTGAATACAGAAGTAGTCAGAAGGGGGCCAAATTACACTGTGTGAGGAGTTTTAGAGCATGTGTCTATGTGGTCATGTGCAATCAGCCATAGATTAATGTGGGTTTGCCATGCATTGGCTAGCAAAAAAAGAGCCAGGTCTGATTTGAACCGTGTATCTGTGAAACCGCTGGTTGTCTTACCTGTGTGGATGCAGTGGGGAAAGCCCAGTCCCAGAGTTATGATGCTATGTGTCCTCGGACCACTCTGGCATCCATTGTGCTTAATGAAGAAAAGGCATGGAAGGTAGAGAAGGTTATTTTCTTATGGTTTTTCATGGAAAGTATTTTTGCTAGGATAAAGTTCCTTATCTTGTTGACCTTTTAAAATCAGTGAGGAATTTCTCCCCTCTGATATGTGTCTTAGCTTCTGGGTGCACATTTTTCTTCTCATTTTGCATCATCAAAGGTTCTCCATGAGTGAATAGGTTACTAAGCCAAACAAGCTGGTATTTTGAAACTCTGGGTATGCATTTGAACCAACTGGTTAATATGTCCTCTGTGTGTGCTTAGGGTTGGGTTGATATCCCCCAAGTCAGGTTGGCTGAGATTTGAAGGGTTCTTCACCTTTCCATCAAGCACATGCCATATCTAACTTTCTGAGGTCATTTACATGCAGCTCATGTGTTTCCCTATATCAGAGCCTTTTGAGGGGCTCTCAGTCTCTTTTGCTTCTTGCCTGAGACATGTATTCAGTTTTATTGAAGAATGAATGTATTCTGTCACTGAAATATCTAGGTTTGTTATTGAGATTTTGTGTGGACAATAGCTAGCTCTTGTACACAGAAAAAGTCAGCTGCTGCAATTTAATGGTTATAGGCAGGCTAATGTTTAGCAAAGTCAAATTTTAAGAGGAAAACCACACCTCTCCCAGTAAACTTAGAGACAGACCAGATGAGGAACATGTAATGAAATGTATTTATTATAATATCCCATAAATATTTCCTCACACATGACAATGGAGAAGGGAAATGCTTATCCTTCACACTTGAAAAAATAAAAGATGATCCTTTGCCACATACAGTGATGCTTAAAAATATTTGTGCATCACTGTATAATTGGTTCAGATGAAAAAAGATATTAAAAGCCCAAACTTGAAGATAGTAACAGTGTGTTGTATACTCAATTGAACATTTCTGTAAAATCAAATACTGTTCATGTGTCAGTATTTCTAAAAGTAATTAATTTCATTTTTGGGGGGATTTGGAATCAATTTCAAAGTAGGTCTGAGAAAGCATTGTATACAGTGAAAAAGCAAATAATTTTGATATGTATAAATTACTTGGGAGAAGGTTAAGTGACTTGATAATATAAAATACCTAGAATCAAAAGTTACCTTTTACATTGCTTATAATGTTAATATAGCAGAAAAATGACAAAAGAAAATACACTGTTTGGGTACAAAAGCAAAACAAATTCAGATAGGAAAATGTGAATATATTTAATACCAGATTATATTAGATAGGGGATTAAGAAGAAGTTGGGCTGACTGTCTTTTGACTTTTAAAATGAAGACTACATACTTTTCAGTGAATGGGTCAGAGCTCAGACAGATGTCTGCCAGAACAAGTTCTCCAATCCTTGCTATACTAGTGATCAACTGAGATAATCAGAACAGTTCCTTTTGCAGAGAAAACTGACTAATTTCTTAGTCACTTGGCCACTGATTATGTGCTGCTGATACTGAAGTATTCACACAGGTATTACCATGCTGTTCTATTGTTTAAGAGTCTAAATGTATTTTATAGTGAAGGTGGCTGTTGAATTCCAGTCAGGGCTCAGAAATGCATGGTGTATCCAGCAGGGCTTTGGATGTTGAACAGGTTATTTTATATAACCTATGAAATTATATTGTCATTTTACAGGAGGGTTGCCTGGTATGCTGAACATCATCGCTATGTAAGCAAGGATGTACAGTGCGTTCATGAGAACACGAATATTTTAAAGTCAAAACACTGCTTTTTCTTTCTGTTGACATGCTTTACCTTTCCTTGTAAATATATTGTTTCTTACTTTTCATAACTGTCCTTATAAAAGGAGAAAGTAAACATGAATGTGTTTTAAAAAGAACTTTAGGCAGTACAGACGGGAAATTTTCTGTATGAGCTACTTAATGGTTTCAATTTGCATGCAGTAGTAAAAATAAAAGCTCAGTAACTGTGATTCCTGTATTGCAGTTTAGGAAAACATTGCACAATTAATTCCACATAATACTTGCAAAAAACCCTGTTTAATCAGGCATATGTTTAGGACTGTTAAACAGATTCAGAATGCTAAATCTATGCCATATACTTAAGTGACTACGACAGTTAATATCTTAGAAAACTATGAGTTCCATTTCAAAATGCAGCTATCAACTCCCTGACTTTTTCCCCCCCAAGTAATCCTGTCTTGTCTGCGATACTTCCACTGAAATCTGTTTATAAAGATAGAGTGTATGCTGTGTTGTTGAAAAGAGTATCTTTTCATTCCTTTTAAGAATCAGAGATCTCCACGGTTTCAAGAAATTTGATTTATAGAGGAAACATTCATTAACTGTTGAGTAAAGATGGTCTTTTTAATAATACAGGCTTGTAGACTCTGTTTTGCTAGAATGACCTTTTCAGCAATACACAACTATATATTGCCTTGTGAATATGCTAGACAGTAATTTAAGGCTGTGGAGGGAAGTGAGAACGATCTTTTCTTCCAAGTTATACCCAGAAATGCAGAAGTCTTCAGAAATAACAATTCTTAAATTTTTATGTTAACATTCCCCAGTTCTGCTTACTTACTTTTTGCCCATTTAAAATTAATAGTAATTTTACAACCATATAAACAATCATTTACATGTTTAAGTTCATTTGCGTGCTTGAAGATTCAAAGTTTAATAACCTGCAAAATAAATAAAACAGAGTCATGCTTCCACAGCTTGTTCATTGATCTGAGTTTTACTCTATAAAATCAATGGCTTCCTGAGGTACTACAATTATACTTATGTACAGCATAGTTATAGTCATTAGAATGAATGTTTCTTTTATGAAGTTGTTACAAAATAATAACTTGTCTGTATAAGATGGGCTAACGAGTAGATTTCTTTCTAATTTTAACATAGGTGCTCTTGAATTATTTTGCTTTTTGAAGGTCATTTTTTTGAAAGCTTAAAAATGAAAGAGTACATTTATATTAGATGTTAGGAAGAAATTAATTATTGTGAGGGTGGTGAGGCACAGGAACAGGTTGCCCAGGGAAGTTGTAGATGCCCCATCCCTGGAAGTGCTCAAGCCAAGGCTGGATGGAGCACTGAGCAACTTATTCTAGCAGGTGTCCCTGCTCATGGCGGGGGGGTTGGAACGAAATGATCTTTAAGATTCCTTCCCACCCAAACCATTCTATAATTCTATCATTTTTGTGATTAATTTCTTATATCAGTTTTTAGCTTCCATGTTTTTATGCTTTCTCCACTCTTTACTTTTTCCTAGATATTGTGATATTTTTATCAAGGCAATTGTAAGATATATTGGTGTATTTTATTTTTTGATTTGATCTGTAATATTTTCTAAAAATATATCCTTAAGAGTAAAAATATTTTTACACTTGCAACAATGTTTTGTATGCATGCTAAAGCTCCGTAAACATAAAGGCAACGCTAGCTATACAAGCATAAATTAATGTTCAGTGGTCAATCTGGATAATCTGAAATCAAAGTAGATCATCTGACAAGCACTGGTCCACTTTGTATAAAGGGATGGAATATAAATAAAAGGTTTCATGGGTTGAGACATTTTCTGAAATGAATGTGTGGGAAAGACAAATTACAATTATGGTATAGCGGGGTGGTTCATCCTCTTTATGAAACTTTAATTTCTTGATTTTAATATTGATGGTTTATAGGTAGTGTGATTTATACTTTATTCTTTGAAATTGTAAATCTTTTTTGCAGTAATCCAAAAGACAGATGTGCTTAAAATTAAGTGATACAAATTTTATATTTTTTTCTCTTTTTTTTGAGGATGTTACTGATTTGTAAGAAAGACATGCTTATTATGATCAGAATTATGTCAGTTTTCCTACCTGTGCTTTTGTAAACATATGTGCGCTGCATAATATATAATAAAATTTAGTTGTGTTATTCTGACACTGGTGAAAAATGGCCTGTTTCTTCTTAAGTGAATAAAATTAATAGGTAATTAATAGGTAGTGAAATGATGGAAATTTTTGTGTCAGCTTTAGAAATGTTTGATATCTCCGCTACAGAATTATTACTTTTGCAAGTATGCAAGAACTGCAAACTAGCATGTTATGCATCAGAAGCTTTAGATGTTGCATAGTGGGGTATGCAGCAGTTGAAACTAATGAGATTAATTGATCTTGACTGATAGAATTTTAGAAAGCCTGTCCTTCTGATAGTCACAAATATTTAAGTCTATTGAAATCAAGTGCATATAAGTCTATTGAAATCAAGTGCATATGAAAATGCTGGTGTCAAATAGAATGCACTGTTTACTTTCCCTTAGGTTACAGTATACTATGAGAACATGATAGATGAAAATCTTGTTTTCTCTTCCTATAAACACATCTCTCTACAGATGCAGTACTTGATTAAATATAGAAGTACTGTGCCACATGGCTATTGGTTTCCCATAGGAATTACAACTTATTTAGACAGGCTTACAGTACTTTTAGTGTTTCATACATTTACTCATGGCAGAAAGGTAAAATATATTTCAGAAATCATTTTACTTTTTGCATCACCATTAGCAAGGCAGAGCAGACTGATACTTCCCTGCATGTCTTTGCTGTTGCTCTGTAGGTTGGGATGGTACTAAGAGATGCCTCCATTAGGGTCAGTTGCTAATATCCAAAGAAGCCTGGAGCTGACATAGAGATGGTTACCAGAGGTCTTGGGAAACTCAGAGTGACCATTTTGCTCTCGGTGTGCTACAGGAAGGAGAATCAGCTGGTGCTGTGTTAACCAGACAGGTGCTGCACTCTTCAGCTGGTTGGTCTCTTTGGGTCTCAGTGTGCCATCTGCAAAATGTAGGACATGCTCCCCTAATTCAGCCACATGCAGGGAGGATAGGTACATTTTTACACTCTAAATGGTTTGAACCCTGCAGCAACACCCACACTGAGAAGCCGGGCCCTGCAGAGCTACCCAGCCATAGCAGGCTGGAGGTCTCTGCATGCCCATTTAGCCTTCTGTTTGGTGTTTGCTGTTGCAGTTTACGGTGTGTACTTTCCTTTCAAATAATTTCTTTCTCTTTTCTAGTTTGAGGGTTGCAAGAAAGCCTTTTCCAGACTAGAAAATCTCAAGATTCACTTAAGGAGCCATACGGGTGAAAAGCCGTACCTTTGCCAGCACCCTGGCTGCCAGAAAGCTTTCAGCAACTCCAGCGACCGTGCCAAGCACCAGAGGACACACCTGGACACTGTAAGGACACAGAAGTCCCATTGCAGTCCCCTGTATAATAGACCATCTGCTCCTTTTGTCCAGCTTGGTGACAGCAGGTAGCCCGTAAGAGATAGGAGGGTTGATGGTCTGATGAAGCTGTTGAGGCTGCTTCAAAAGTGACCCAGTAATTTAAGCATGCAAGAGGATTGACCAAACTAGTTGATGAAAAGACCACAGTTACATGGTCTTTGCTGCAGGTAGAGGCAGTAGCATTCTCCCACTTAGTTGATCTTTAGGGAAACTGAAGCCATCTGCGATAATAAGTGCTTTTCTTTGATGAAAGCTTAAGGCTGGGAAGTGTACCAGAAAGTTAAGAGAGGTAGAATAATTTTGTATATCTAAAAATTTTCATGCTAACAGATTGTTGCTTGTAAATTTGAATCACAGCTGAGATTTGTTTAAAAACCTCTGTTTCAGAACAAAAGATCATGTTTTCTCAGAGACAGTTTCCAAAGGGCAGAAGTCCAGAAATACAATTAAAACAATGCCATTTGAATTAAATGGCTGTTAAAAAAATAAATTATCCATTCTGAATAGTTGATACTATGGCTGGCAAGTTAATTATTCATACAACGTGTTTTCAGGAATGCTTTGTGAAACCTAAGTGGATAAATTGCAAAACAGCTAATTTCAGGAAACAGTTTGACCTAATGTTCATTTAACACTTTGTATTGTGAACCTACAAGTCTTCAGGGAAGACAGACAGATTAGAACAGGCAAGATGAGGTATTTATATGAGTTAGATTTATTGGACTTTCCTTTAAGAAAACTATAAAGATATGACAGGACTGGTATTTTTCTAAAATGAAGTATAATTAGAAAATGTGAGCTGAAGGAGTTGGTTGGTACTTCACATTAAAATGCATTTTTTTTTGTATGTTATACTTTTGAAACTTCACTATTCAATGCTTGGTTTGGTTTTTGCTTGCCTTCTTTGTAATATAGTAAACTAACACTTTTTCTTGTTCTCTTTTTCTGAAGCAGATCCTTCTATAATCCTAAACAGTCTTTCTGGGCCTTTACTGCAGTTTCTTTACCTGATTCACTAAAGACTGTAATTTCTGGTTAAGTCAAAGATTACTCTGAGGGTGAAAGAATTGTAAGTATATCTAGCAATATTCATTGTACTGATTAGAAAAAAAAGGTAACAATGAAAGGTGCTGTGATGAAAGCTTTCCTTTTGTTTGTCTTCCTTAAAAGCTTTACTTCATCCTTTCCCTTTCTAACAAATTGTTGAGCATTCTGCTTGTAATCATGTACAGTATTTTTGTTCTGTTGTAGTGTGGTTTGCAGCATCCCAAGGCTCAAAAAGGATTCTCTTGAGTTAAAATAATCTGTGATAAAACAGCAGCTTTATCCTTTTTCTTTTTGATTTAGAAACCTTATGCATGTCAGATTCCAGGATGTACTAAGCGATACACAGATCCAAGTTCCCTGAGAAAGCATGTGAAAGCCCATTCTTCCAAAGATCAACAAGTCAGGAAAAAGGTAATTTTTATACTGTCTTGACTGGTGTAAAGCTTATGTGAAGAAATCAGAGTTATAGTATTAGATGTTTCAATGCATCTTCAAGTACTTGGGCTTATTTCAGACTGTGAATTAGAAAAAACAGCAAATTATAGATAGATGTGGTTCATATATAGATAATTTCAACTTTGACTTAATGAGGCTACCTGATTTAAAGATTTATGTTTTCTGATGTGATGGTTAATCACTAAGCATACATAGCAAGGCAAATAAAAATAATTTTTGCAAACAGAAATGCTTGGTTTCAAAGTCTGCCACTTGGTAAATACATAGTATTACAAAATACTGGCCAGTCTCAGATGGAGGGATGAGGGCAGTATGTGAGATTAAGCTCTAAATTATATTTCCATATTCCAGATACTTCCAACAGCAAGTTATTTCACAATGCTGATTCCCTGTGGATATCAAGTCCATGAGTCATCAGCTGTTTATAAGTGCATCTCTAAAGACCTGAGTTGCGACCTAAGGGAATGATATTTTTTTGAGCATTTTTCATCATAGCTCCTATTAATCACTGGCACTATTTCATTAGATTATTTAGATTATTGAGTTTGAAAGTCTAAGAAGGGAGGGATAGATAAACCTTTGAGATGTCAACCCCATGTTGAACAAGTTATAGTTTAGAAGTTTTAAAATTAAATGCACAGTCATTCACAGAAAGTAGCAAGAAAAGTGCTTGTGCAGTGCTGGAAGCATTGAGTGACAACATTTACAACTGCAGTATAAAAACTGGAAGAGTAAGTTTTGATTCAGTGGTTTGTTGAAGCAGGACATGGCAGTGGAAACTGACCTGCAGTGTTCATGAGGGATTTCCTTTAAACTTATGTGTGTCCACTCCTGTATCAGAGATGAAGTAAATGATCATTCATTTTCACCTTAGTAAGTAGTTCTTTAGCTCCCTTGTTCCTGTGAACACTGCCCAGAGGCAGGACTGCCAGATGAGGTCTGTGAGCCTCATCCTGCCTGTCCCAGAAGTGCAACTTGGCCATCCAGACACCACCTCCAACAAGCATGATCAACACGTTGTGTTCTGAGAAATTTGTGTGATGCCTCAGTTAGAATTGGCATAATGGACCTTAATATAGTAATTAAAGTCTGCTGTAGTGTTACCATCATTGAAGGTGAAATAACATGTTACTGCTTCTCTTGTTTTCTCATGTTGCACTACTATGTCAGATTTTCCTTCCTGCATTTCAATCACTATCCAGTTTTGCTCATTTTTCATTCCCTCTTTGTGCCAAACAGTTTAAGCTTGGCCCTTTTTACTCCTCACTTCACTCTCGGTAAGCACACTCTAGACTTAAAATTCTCCAATTTTTCCATCCCTCTTTGATAAGGATTTATTTATGCTCACTGGTCACTTGGGATATATTAATATATGGAAGGGGAAATATGCCAAACTTCTACAAAAAGAAAAGAAAAATTGTGGCTTCTATCAAGCCAGATACTTAAAACACAGATAAAGTTTGCATAATGTTTACAGGGTACAACATAGTTAGTTACTGGACCTTTGAGAAGTTATAATTACTAACTAACATTATGCTTTGGTATTTGAAATATTTCCTGATGGTAATAATAACAAAAAATATGAACAAAAAACCTTTTATTGAAGAATTAAGGTTATTTATGGATTTAATTAAAAGTGAAAATTGGCTTAATGTCAAAAAGGTAATTACAAAAATGTGAATTCATCAAAAATAACCATAAAAATTCCAAGGTGATAAAGGCACAGTGGACTAATACTTTGAGCCCTAGGGATCTATTCTGTTACAAAGAATGAAATCCTTTGCTGTCACACCCCATTAGTCATGGATTCCTTTAATATATCGTGCCTGACTGGTTTTAATCCTCCTTTTAACCTTCCCCTGCATACCAAGTGACATTGTTGTGGTGTCTTAGGTTGCTGGCTCTCCAAGACTGTACCTGCAAATGTGTCTTTGATGTTGCATAGACTTAAATAGCAGGATGAAGTGTATTCATAGGAGTAGAATCAGCTACTTGCTGTGCTGATGTTTACATTGAGTATTCACCCCGGATTCTGTAGATGTTTCTTCAAAGTATTTGACTCCTTCCTTGGGTCTCTAAGATGGGGTCAGATTATGCAATGGGCTATAGGTAAATTTCCATCTCTCAATTATTTTAAGCAACTTCTGCTTATATATGTCTATGACTTACCATATAAGGCAAAAATGCCTTTTCTGCAAATCCATAACGCGTCCACTGTTCCCCTTCTCCTCCCAATCCGTAGTTATCCACTAAATACATTTAACTGGGAATCTCTCCAGGTAATGAGATGAAATCCTATATACCAAGAAGATCCCAGAACAAATGCATTTAATGAAAGCAATTTAATGGATAGTACAATAAAATTTCATTTACTCTTCAAAGGAAAGCAGAGCCATGAGAGAGTAAAGATAGTCATGCCTGCTTTAATCATCTTTGTGTAATTTGAAAAATTCTCCATAAAAATGAGGGCAAACATGTACACAAATACCATGCAAATATCTGCGAACAGATGCTGAAAATCTTTAGTAAAACATTTTAGGTTTAAGTCTGTAATCTTAAATTATTTTGGTGGAATAAAAAGCAGTGTTTATTATCTTATTTTAAAAAAGAAAAATTGCTGACTCTGCCAGGATTTCATCTTCCCATTGGGAAGATAGATGGGGTTTTTCTAAGCCAGGAAGTCAGTGAAAGAAGACTAGACAGTATCCAAAAGGAGAGATTAAAGTGATGCTGAGAGGAATGTTAATGTACAACATGCCCCTCAACTACAATTACTTTTGAAATGTGTTCTCTTTTTAATCTTGTTCTCATTTCAGCTTTGACAGGACAACAACTTACAAGATTTTTTCTGTAAGTTGGCTAGACAAGTAAGCTTATTTTCAGTTGGCTACACTTTTTCGATTTCAGTAAAGCACAAATGTCTTTCATCCGTGAACTGATGGTACTGTATTCAAAATCAAGAATCCATAGCTCTTTTAGTTCATAAGTCTTTTTATTGAAGTTGAAAATGAAAATGAAATTATGGAACACAGCGATACCGCAGTCAGCCAGATAGAAACATTCTAACACAGTTTTTGGTATTAGAGAGCAGGCATTCCTTACTGCAGCGTGCTGGTCACTCAGAGGATCCTGTCTCCAATCGAATGCCCGAGCATCGGGTAAACAGAGTGTTTATCATACAAAAATAATCACATATTCATTAGCTACTGCCCCTTACTTGATGTATATGTTTTACTTTCTTTTACATAGTCTCACCCCTTATCAGATGTCCTTATAGGTTCCTTGTGGTCTGTCTTCAACGTCCTTTGTCCTTTTTAGGTGGCTGTTCCTTGATCCCTGCTTTTGAGTAAGTGCAAGATCATTGTTTTGCATAACTTCTGCTTTGTCAACCTTGCAAAGCTGAGCCAGCATCCTGCTTGTGTTTTGCATGGCTTCTGTTTGCCTAAGTTCCATCCTTTACCTATTTCTCCAAGGCTGTTCTGTTCTGTTCTACTGTCCTTGATAAGAGTAAAATGTTGCTCTGTTCTATTCACATCATTCACATCATTCTACTCATTATCATGTCCATATCTTATCATTAACACAATCCAGATCCTGTGCTATTAGAACACATAACCACAGAATGGGTCAGGTTGGAAGGGATCACAGTGGGTCATCTGGTCCAACCTCCCTGTTCTGGGTCATCCCAGAGCACACAGCACAGGATTGTGTCAGACAGTTCTTGAACATCCCCAGTGATGGAGACTCCACAGCCTCTCTGGGCAATCTGTTCCAGTGCCTGGTCACCCACACAGTAAAGAAGTTCTTCCTCATGTTCAGGTGGAACTTCCTGTGCATCAGTTTCTGCCCCTTGCCTCTTGTCATGTTGCTCAGCACCACTGAGCAGAGCCTGGTCCATCCTCTGACGCCCTCTCTTCGGACACTTACAGGTATTGATGAGGTCCCCTCTCACTCATCTCAAGGTGAACAGGCCCAATTCTCTCAGCATTCTTTGTAAGAGAGACCCAGTGGTTTGAAACTTGTATAGAAAGTCAATACCACCATTATACTCTTCACGAAGATCCATTTGTTGTGTAACCTAGCATTCAGCCTTGTACAAGTATGAGATCATTGTCTTTTCCATATAAGTATACCATGAAAAGTAATTTCCTATTTCTGTAGCAGTCATGCTGAAGAAATCTGTATTTGTGAATCTAAAGAAAATATTTAATTCACTTTCAAAGACTGCAATGCAGTTCTCAGTGTGAATGGAATGGACTCTCCACTGGCTTTGTGTAGATCTTGTCATGAATATCTGCAATGTCCATTGCCTTTTTTAAGGGTTTTCTCTTTTTAAAAAGTGCATTTTCAAATATATAAGAGACAATTTTAAAAGGACAAAAGATTGCTCTAATTTTGTGCAGCTGTTTGGCAAAGACAAGATCAGTTCAGTAACATTGACCTTATCATCTGAACAATGCAGTGGCTATGCTTTTAGATAGTTTTAATTTTATCCATACCAGTGAATAGGTGTTGTCATAAATAATAGTTCTTTAAGCCAATGTGTCCTGCCAAAAGAAACAAAACCCACAAAGATTTGAAAGATTGTTTCTATTTAATTAAAAGAAAGTGAAATAGATTAAGATAGCTCCATATTTGTAAAAAAAGGAAGAGATAATTTGAACATAAGCTGGCATAAATAAGACCAGCTAAAGGGAATGCAAAAGTTTTAGTCTAGACTTTGAATTGAAGGATGATTTATACCAAATAATTTCCTCTTTCAGCTGACCAACCTTTGATTCCTTGACAGTTCTAATAGTGACCAGATCATGTCTTTGTTCTTTTTATTTAAATTATTTATGGGTCTGATATATTATTTAGACAAGCTTTGAGATACTGAATGCTTACCTGACAATTGCCTCTAAAAGCTGTCTGTCTATACCGTCCTGCACCAACCTGCACCATCTTAGATCATTCAAATGGGCTTTGAGGAACCCATACAAGGATTCAGCTGACCAGAGAGGTTAACACCTCCGCAGATGCACCAGTGACACTCCTAGGTCACTATTTAGTCTTAGCTTTACACAGGAATTATGTTTATTCTTCTGGTTTTTTTCTGAGACAAAAATTTTTGTACTGTCTCTGCCAGAAATCAAATATCATAGAGGCATAGCTTCAGGAAAGGCAGCCCAAAGGATATTTCTAAAAATTATCTAGACATGATGGAGATTTTTTAAAACTGTAGTTTATATGGTACATGTACGAAATCACTAAGGAATGGAGGGAGTGATGAGACTGAAGGAGATAAGGGTTATGTGCATGGCTTCTAGATTGATTTATTTCTATCCAATAATTTTCCTTTTTCATACAGATTGGTCAGTTGTAAAATGATGGCTGAACAGTCACTTTTGGGAAGTTAGCAAAATATTATCCCAATGACAATGGATGCTTCTATCATTTCTTCCTGTGATATCTGACTGGAAGGAGGTTTTTTTCAGCTGTTATTTTGCTGTGCAGGAATAAAGGACAGAAGTCAATCAGAATTTCTCTGATCTTGGTGCTATTTATGCATGATCTCTTCCCCATTGCATTTATTGCTGTTCCAAAACTGATCAGCTAACAATGGTAGGAAGTTTTCATAATGCTTTTCCTGATTATGATAAGAAAAATGGTGATAGACTGCACTGCTTAGATGAAGCAGGCAGTATGACACCTCAGCCATATCCACTCCTACTTCAGACTGTAGTAGAGGCTAGTAGTAGAGCAGACAGTCAACACTGGGTGTGGAGCATATTAGAAAACAGTGGGATAAGGATATAAATTTTCTGGCCAGAGCAATTACTGGCATTGCCTTGCAGAGTGGCCTCTGCTGAGCTTGATGAGGGTTCCCATCTGAGCTGAGGAGGCTTTACAGAAGCCACCTTTCTTATAAAGGTCCTGCAGGTATTCCTCTTCTCCCACTGTGCAACCCCCATTTTAGCAAAAAGGAGATATAAAATCCTCACCTTTAGAGGCAGATCTTAATAACTGAATTCTTCTGAAGCCTAGTTTTTTAAAATTGCTTTTCTAACAGTTCCCCTCTTCTCTCTTACAGCCCTATAATGTATAAGGTATGTAGAATATATAATGGTTTGGCTTGGAAGGGGCCTTAAAGAAGATCTAATTTAAATGCCCCTGCCGTGGTTAGGGACACCTCCCTCTAGACCAGGTTGCTCAAAGCCCCATCCAGCCTGGCCTTGAACACTTCCAGGGATGGGGCATCCACAACTTCTCTGGGCAACCTGTTCCAGTGTCTCACCACCCTCACAGTAAAGAATTTCTTCCTGACATTTAATTTAAACCTTCTCTCTTTCAGTTTTAAGCCAGTCACCCTTGTCCTATCAATACAGTTCCTGAAAAAGGGTCCCTCTCCAGCTTCCCTGCAGGCCCCCTTCAGATACTGGAAGGTTGCTGTGAGGTCTCCATGCGACCTTCTCTTCTCCAGGCTGAACAGTCCCAACTTCCTCAGCCTGTCCTTGTAGGGGAGGTGCTCCAGTGCTCTGATGAACTTTGTGGCCTCTTCTGGACCCGATCCAATAGCTTCACATCCTTCCTGTGCTGGGACCCCAGAGCTGGATGCAGCACTGCAGGTGGGGTCTCAGCAGAGCAGAGCAGAGGGACAGAATCCCCTTGCTGACTGTGCTGTCCACACTGCTCTGGATGCAGCCCAGGACACGTTTGGCTTTCTGGGCTGTGGGTGCATATTGCCAGCTCATGCTGAGTTTTTTTGTCAATCATCATCCCCAAGTCCTTTCCCAGAGGGCTGATCTTAAACACTTCTCAGCTCAACCTGAAGTTATTATATATAAACCTTTCCATCTTAAAATGAAAACAAGAAATGGGAAAAAACCCAATTGCTTGAAGACATGATACTCACCTGTTGAACAAAATTTCTCTGGAACTAAGACATACAGGTGTTTTCAAAAGGCTAACATGGAAATTTCTATAAAGTTTTGAGAGATTGTCTGGATTTCTATTTTGTGGGTTATGTCAGCAAATATGTTATTCCCTCAGCAAAATAATACAGACCTCTTGCCTCTTACAGAGCTGCGTACTTCTTGATAGCTCATTTTTTAATTGCTTTACAGTACAGTAGAAACAGGCTTTTTATTGTGGCTACATATTGATTTTACCACACAACTGATGAAGCTACCAGTTTGTTTAAAGATTCTAGAAAAACCAAAATTTTATACCTGCCTTTAGATTTTGTGAAGAACTTGAGAAGAAAACAGTGTTTGGGGATTTTTTTTAGCTAGTATCTTTTGTTTGTTAATGTCATGATGGGTTTTCAGGTTTTTCTTTCATTTCCTTTCTTTTTCAGTATTTGAACTAAGCTTTTTTTGCAACTCAAGAAACACAGTGCTTATTGTGTTTCTTACATGAAAGAAATTAATTTTTTTTTCTAGCTCAGAATGTTTAATTGATGAGGAAGGAGGGAGCCAAGGAGGGTTAGAGCATTACACCATTGGTGTTTCAGAAGGTCATTCAGGCACTAAGCTAATTACCAGTGACAGTCTCCATTATGTGACTATATTAATCTGGAGGAACTGCTCTGTTTGAGAACACCTTCCTCATGGGGAGTGAACATACTACCATATGAGATAAGCTGCTTCTGCATCTTTCAGTTTTTGCTTGACCTTATTCAGACTCAGTTCAGATTTCACTGTTTAAATTGCAAAAGGGAGAGAATGGGTTAAAAGAGAAGCAAATCTATTTTTGTGCTTTGAGAGTAGTTGAAAATAAGGATCTTTTCCCTCATTTGTTCTCTATGGAGTCCACTTAGAAGATGTCACCAATGGAAAAAGAAGTGCATTCAGGGGCGAGGGGTCAGTGAGCAGTGCCCATGGCAACTAAGAAACTATTCTGCAGAAGAAAATGCAGTAAAGAGTAAGTGTTTTAATCCTCAACTTTAATCCCTTTACTTCCTGTCTTCAGAATGAAATATAAATCAGACACCATGGCGTTCAGCAATTTTTCGTGAAAGGGATGTTTGCAAAAAGGGATTAGGAATGGGCAGCAGTGTTTAAGGAATTTAATCATACAATTTGTTGGAAAACTTTTGAGACTAGGAATGACCAGTTCTTTTGAATGTTGTCAGTGAGAAGCAGGAAAACAGACTCTGAAAGCAGTGTAGCCCTGGTGTGGCTGACTGCCCTGTCCCTGCGCCAGCTGCTGTGGCAGCAGTGATGTGTGCTGCGGTGGGATGCACAAGGCATGCCTCTCAAGGAAGCTCCATTGTGGGGGTTATGCTTTGCCAGCACTACATTTAGAACTTTGCTCACCAGGGAGAAGGAAAAGTTGAAACCCCCCAGTGGTTTTCATAGTGTTTTGACTGCTCTGGCGGTTGTTATTACCAGGAGATTGTTGATTCATTTTACTTACTGGTTAACGTTTGTTATTCCATGTGATGATTCCTTCCTGCGCTTGGTTTCTGTCCTGAGCTTGTACTCTGGCAGTGTGATGTGCTGAAAAATGTACAAGAAAGAAAGAAAGAACAAGTGCTGTCACCCTTGTTAGATTTCCACCAATGGCAAAAAAAATAAAAAAAAAATCCAGATTGTCTCAAAATTCTCTAAACAGCTGTCAGTGCATGCTCATAGCACATCATGTTCTTCAGGTCCAGTTTTGATATGAAACACTACCCTTTTCTCTATTTCTTTGTCTTCACTTCCCTGCCACAGCATATGCATGAACATGGTCTTGACAGAGAAGGAATCTTTCTTTCTTTTGGTGGCCTGGTTGAGAGAGTCTGTGGGTGGACTTGTCAGTGGTAGGTGTATACTTGGACTTTGTGACCATACTGGTGTTTTTCAACCTAAATGATTCTATGATTCTATAATTCTGTGATTCTCATTAGCCTGTCACACTTCAGCCTGGGCTTTAAATGCACTGTCCAGTTCATTATGCCCCTTAAGCATCACCAGGATCTGAGCAAGCAAGTTTTAAACTGTGCACAGGATGCCTAAGATGTTGCAATTCAGCACCCTGACACCAGCACAAATACCCTTCAAGTCTTTAGTACTGTCCTCAATGAGTGTTCCTGTTCCAGGCTGAGACCTCCTCTGCAGTTTCACACTGTTGGATATGGGTGTGGGCAGCTGCATTGGCAGGTACTGATATTGGAGTCCTCAGTACTGCTCCTGAAGCAGTGATATAGTGGCCTCACTGGCAGTGCCCATTTCAGGAGGGCCTTCATCTGTCCATTTCTTTCCTCCTCATGATGCAGAGCTCTGCCTTTTCTCTGGCAGAGCTGTTTGTGAGACTGCTCTGTAAGCTGAATTATGGCTTTAACAACAGCAAAAACCCCAACCTGACACAGTAATGCCCGACAATAAATCAGAGGCAGTAGAAATTTGGAAAGTCAGCAGTGCCAGCCTAGCCAGCACTTCACATCATCATCTCGCCTGATAAGGACAGTAGAACAGAACAGCATTTTACTCTGATAAGGAGAATAGAACAGCACAGCCTTGGAGAAATAGATGAAGGATGCAATTTAGGCAAACAGAAGCCATGCAAAACACAAGTAGGATGCCAGCTCCACTCTGCTGACAAAGCAGAAGTTATGCAAAACAACGATATTGCACTTACTCAAAAGTGGGGATCGAGCCACATAAAAAGGACATAGGACATTGAAAATCACCAAAGAACCTATAAGGAGCTCTGATAAGAGATGCAACTATGTCAACTAAAGTAATACTTAAGCAGCTAGTAAGGGGGGATAGCTAATGAATGTGTGATCAGTGTGTATGATAAACACTGTTCACCCGATGCTCAGCACACTCAGCTGGAGGAAGGATCCCCTGAGTGACCAGCACACTGCACTAAAGAATGCCTGCTCTCTAATACTCAGAACTGTGTTAGAAAGTTCCTATCTGGCTGATGTTGGTATCATGCCATGTAGCACACTAAACAGACAACTCACAGACAGTGAATGAAAATGTAGAGGGATGTCCAGAGGAATCTTTGCAAAAGTAAAAATCATATACCTGAAGGCTAATCGTTTTGATCTCCTGATAGTTGAATGGCAGAGTTTTTTCAGTTCTAGTCCTAGGCTCTAATCAAGATATTATTTTGAACAGAGCATTTCCATGTATGACCTGGTACATGCATGCAGTTAGGTTCTGGTGGACATAAATACAAAATCAACTATTTAAAGTGAAGGCCAGTGTTATATAAAGGATGCTGCAGTTAAAAAAAATCTGAAAACCTTTCTTTTTGTATACTAACAATTGCTGATATTATCTACAGATTTTCATGGCAATTTTTGGTAATTTGTGATAGGGAGAAAAACATGTTTGTGTTAAATGAAGCACCTGGTGGATAAGTATATGTTTATTTTACACATTTTTCCTCTCATGAAGTGAAAATTTGCCAGACAGATGTATTTTCAGAAAGGGAAAGCAAGTAATTATGCAGTACAAGTGCTTTCTTTGTCAGGCTGCATTTACTTGGAAAAACTGATGCTTAGCAATATCATATAATAGCTAATAGCATAATAGCATAATATCCCCAAATCGGTCTAGCATGAAGCAGTAGGTTTTCTCCTGCTTTTTGAATTGAACAGGTCAGCTATTAGACTGATGTTCACACAACAATCAGCTACAAGCTCCTTGGAACTGCCTGAAAAAGAGGATGAACTAGAAAGGGTCATAGGTATAATTTATATAACATTTCAGATTTGATACAATCTGATATGGGACAGGAAGAGAAGTAATACGTGTGTGTGTGTGTGTGTGTGTATGCAAATATCTCTATGGGTGCTTTCTAGTTGTGTGAAGCAAAATAATAACCAATTTTCAACAGAACTGTGGCTTTTTTGTTTCTTTTAGAAAAAGGCCACTGCACTCACTCAAACTGTACTTCCCTTCTTTAAACTAAGAGTCTCAGTTGGATTTTGTTATTCAAAGTTTCCTTTCAGATCTGGCCCAGCTGCAATTTTTCCCCTTAAAGTGGTGTGCTTGGTGGTCT
The DNA here is from genome assembly GCA_013397865.1 of Struthidea cinerea. NCBI lineage: Eukaryota > Metazoa > Chordata > Aves > Passeriformes > Corcoracidae > Struthidea > Struthidea cinerea. The sequence goes on along the minus strand of VZTI01002338.1, from coordinate 54,158 downwards.
TGATATCATTTTAGTGATGATATAATCCAAAATATTCCTCAAATTAGAATAATACCAATCAAAAGAAAACTCTCCTTTCTATATATAAGTAGAATTAATTCTAGTGTTGTCAGTCTTAATTCAACTGTGTTTTCCTCTTGTAGTATTGCTTTAAAATCAGAATTTCTTCTTAACTTGAAATTTGCCAAAGTTATCTAATTGTGTAGGTTCCAGGTCCTTTTGATTTTTAATGCAAGATGCTGAAAAGCATTTTTAGTATGTTTTCCTGATTTATGTTAGAACATTAAGATGGAAACCATTTTTATATCGAACTCAAATGTTCAATGTAGTAAAACGTTTGAGAGTAGCTGAAGTAACTATTTCTTGCATAGAACCTAACATCACTATTGTGCAGACAGGCTAGTTTAACTTGATTTTTACTGTTTTTCTGGCCAAGGGTTGAATTGAAATAGAATCTAAAAGCAGGGAAAAGTAGCACACGCACACACACACACACACATGCACACATATTTGAATGCTGTGGTAGACAATTAGCAGAACATTTCTTTCTAAAAGTCCTGCACAGATGACTCACTGAAAACAAAGAGTACAGAGGAATTCCTTCTGTCTGCATTGCTTCTTTGCCCCAAGAAGTCTGAAGCCTTCAGAGGCAAGAATTAGGTCAATTTTTATTGATTCTGTGTCATTGTCTGTTATCAGAAAGGTTTGGTACTGTGCAAGAAAGCACTGGACCTTGAAGCTGATCTTTTTGAGTAAAAGGATGATCTGTATCTAGCAAGCAAAACTTGCTTGCTATATGTGTATATATACATATACACATACACAATATGAGTAAATACTGTCTTACAGCATCACTTCACAGTGAACTTGTAATTTTCTAGTGGGGTCATCTGTGTGCTCTCAATGTCATGATACTAACAGGACATAATTTTACTCTAACTGTACAAGTAAATACTAAATTCTGGCTACTTCTTCAGAAAAGCTAGCACAATATGTGGCTCTACGTAGACAGGTCGTGCTTCTCTCTCCCAATGCCAGCTTAAATTACAGACAATAAAAATGAGTAGAAACTACTGACTTACTCTGTATTTGACAAGTAGTTCTTAGTAAACTTAATACACAGATTATGTGAATAACAGAAATTCCTCCTTGTCTTTATATGCAAAACAAAAACATATCTATAGAGCTGTCACAGTTAGTGTAAAACAATTCCTGTCAATGAAACATGTTTTTTGCTGGTTTTAGACATGGCAGACACATACCTAACCTGCATAAAAATAAACAGACTGTAACTAATGTCTCACTTACATATGTAAATACTCTACTAGGTGCACAGCATGCATATAGAGTCCATTAAGCACATGTTTATGCAAGATTTAAAATACTATGATTTGATAACTGGCATGTTCGAATGACTGAAGGAGTTCTGGACTTTGGTGAAGCATTAATCAAGTTAATCTGAATATGTATAGTCAGGTTGTGAAGTTAGTGAACTATTTTGTGTGGTTTAGGATTTCTCAAACGATACTGCTTCTTTTCTTATGAAGTGTATTCACAAACACAACTATCGTAAGTTTTCCTCGATGGTGTCTGACTTCTGTTATACAGGAGCAATGCTGGAGAAACTAGCCAGGTGGTACAAAAACATGCAGATCTCAGATAAAACACACATTGGTGAGAGAAACATGAAAAAAAATTATCTTTTCTTATAAGGAGACATTTTCTGTGGAATTATGTCACACATCAAATCAACAGCAAGCCTGTGCTTTTGAACTCAAATATAATGAAACTGAAAACTGAGGAATAAGAATCTTACTCCCTTCTAATTACTTCTGCTTGTTTCATTTAATCTTGGGTAATTATTTATTCATATGTATGAATGAGTATTCATACAAAATGTACAGGAGGAGAATTTCCATCCATTCTTCTGAAAGGCGATAACCATTAACTGATTGTCACAGAAGTAAAACAGTTGTAAATCATGACTGACAGATTATTTTTTTTGTGTATTAGAAAAAACTGCCACATTGTGATAATGGAAATGATTCTGTTTTTCCAAATACGAAACTTCACAAGTCTTACCATAAAATTGAGTTAATAAATTCAAAAACTATTATTTGGAACAAATATAAACACAGGAAGGTTTTAAGTGAACAGAGCAATTGATTATTAACTTGAACTTTGGTCAGCCATAAATTTAGGTTACATTATAGCACACAGAAAATGTCTGTGCTCAGCATGGCAGAATTGTCAGTAATCGATTTCACCATTCAGTGAGGTAACTTCATAACCATACATTTCTTAAAAAGAGATTGCCAAGTTTTCAGTCCCAGTGTGATTGTACTGGTGCTCAGCTGAGTGATCATGAGAGAAGCAAGATGATCATGGGGAAGTGACACATTTCAGTCACAGTGCTGGGAGATCTGTGCTGGGATATGATTCATGTAGATGTCAAAGAGTGTCAACTTTCTTTTGCAGTTGAATGATAAGTCTACAGTCCAGGCTGGAAAAGAAAAGCAGTATTGTTACAACAGAGCAAGAAATGGACAGCAGCAGTTATATCTGGTCAATTATTTCTCCTTTATGGCTTTTTTAACTGAAGATAAAATCCTAGGGTTGCAGAGAATGGTTCACGGCTTTTGCTTGGTTTGAAGATCATCTGTCTTTTCCTTGTCTGTTCTGTGTTTCCTGACATACTAAAGAAAAATCATAGCTTTGATTTCCCTGCATTTGTCAAAATGCAAATTGGTTTCAGTGAAAACTTTCAATTACAAGTTTTTGTGAAATATGTAAAAATACTTGACTGAGATAGAGTGGGGTTTTACTCTCAATGTCTTTACAGGAAAAAGAAATGCCTTGATCAACAGTATTTGAACCAGAATCTGTGTTTTGCCCTCTATTTTGTTCCAAAAATGCCACCTTACAGAGGAAAGATCTAGAAAAACATTGGAAGGAGGATGAGCTTTAAATGGCAGAGGAAGGAAGACCAGTAACCAAAGAAAGCAGTGCTACTGCTTCTGTCAAGAGAAAACAGTAATGGTGGGAAATGGAGTTTTCCAGTAGTGCCTAGTTTGGGAAGCAGCTGTCATTTAATGGCTGGCTCTGCTAAAGGAAATTTACCCATTTCTGGTCCTGCTCTTCCAGGAGTAGAGTAGGGAAGGCTCCTCTAGCCCTTGCTCTCCTCTTTCCAGTGATACCACAGTAATTACTCTTAAAAGAGCAAATCACATGCATACCCTGCAGCAGGGGACAATAAAATTATTCCCAGCATCTGTTATCTGGGGAGGCATAGAAGGCCTGTGGTAGTATTTTTAGTGGCAATTTGAATTAGCAGTGTGCATCTGCTGTTGCACAAGTCACTGGAATACCCACCTCTTGCTCAGGATTATTTCATCATATGTACATTAAATATATATCATGTCATTCTAAAATTACGCATTGTATACATATAATAATATTGTAATACATACATTTGGATGTATGTATGCACGTGTAAGTTTATAACATATCTATTTCTAGCCCTTGTGGTTGTATATCCCAATCAACAACAGCCAATGCATGAAATAAGAACTACCCTCAGAAATCACATCACAGCTGTCTCACAGTGTTTCTTGCTCTGTTTATGGTTTTTTGTTGATGATCCTAGGTTTTCTTCATTTTTATAAGCATTGAAAAGCCAGAAAATTTATGCCAGCACAGATTGTCAGGATAGGTTTGTTCTATATATCAAAGGATTTATGAATGCAAGATTCCTGAACAGTGCAAAATAGAAAAATACGTAAAATAGATGGTTGCCTATTTTTTCAAGATTTATTTAATTCTTGTAACTAATGCGTAAATACTTAGCTCTCCTTTTGTTGTTTTTCTCAGTTTTATCCATGAGTGCCATCTGATACAGAAAATTGGTCCATTTCTTAAAAAGAAATACACAGACAACTTTACACAGGCAACTTCTGTGATTGTGTATTCTGTGTGATAGAATCCTGATTCTTCTATAGAAGTCAGGTTTTTCCTATTGTATTCACTTTAGATTCCATAGAAATTTAAATTCACATAATGCTTCTTAATAATGTAACTGTAAGAATTTGAATGAGGATATATTTGACATTTAATTTCACAAGCACTTAGTTTCATGAAAAAGCCATGTTAGTAGTGATAGCAGCAAACCTAGCCCAATTACTGGATAATGGCAGACAATGACATGTGCCAAACTGGAAGAAACATTTGTACTTATTAGAGATTGTAAACATGGATAACAAAATCATTTGTCAGGGTGTTTCTCCCCTTCTCCCTCTTCCCCATCCATTCTCCCTCTCCCTACAATTCTAGAATAACAAACATACCCCAGACAAGAAGTGTACCTTGGGGCTTAGTAATGATTGTCTAAGTTTTTAAGAAAAGGAATCATCTCCAGCACGCGCAGTGTGTGCATAGGTGTCACAGGCTATGTAGTATCTCCAGCTACAGGGTCAGGTACTTATGATGTGTATGACCAACTCTCCACTCAGTTGCCATGGTTTTATACCACTGCATATTATCAAAAGTAATTTGAATGTTTATCAGCATTTTCTGGCACAAGGATCATCTTGTGGCAATGGGTCTTTTTATGGTTGCATTCCAAATCATTTCCTCTTACTCTTCTTTCTTCATTTGTCCCATCCCTGGGGTGTTCTAGGCCAGGTTGGATGGGGCTCTGAGTAGCCTGTTCTAGGAGAAGGTGTCTCTGCCTGTGGCAGGGGTGCTGGACCTTGGTTCCTTCAAATTCAAACGATTCTGTGATTCATTTCTGAGTATAGGATGTGCAGAAATTTGTTTTGTTGTTCCTCTTCCTCCCCTTAAGAGTTTTTTAGAGGTGCTAGGTTATGCTCTAGTTACCTGTTACCTGCTCAGCCCCCATGGCACCAAACAAGAGAGCAGAAGCCTCAGCTGCCTCTGTGAGATTTGCTTCTTGGGAAAGTGCAGCACATCCAAGTGCACTAGGTCAGGGTTCTTTCCATCATGCTGCATGAACCTGGATGACAGGACAGGATATTTACGGGCATCTCAGCCACTGCAGTGGCCCACATGCTTGTAAGCACAGACCTTCCTTTTCCAGGCTTTTAAATGAATACACCGGCCAAAATGGCTTTAAGGAACAGGCAAATTTTTGTTCTATATAACGTTTACATCAGGCAGCAAATCAGGATAGGCATCAGTCCCAGCAGCCTGCAGCAGCATCCATAACCTGTCCTAAACCTTAGGGTGCAGTTTGGCATTACAACTATGTCATCCTTGTTAGGGTGCTGCAGCAGACTTTATCCCTTTTCCTTATTTTGGTGTTGGGATTTTTTTTTAATTGTAGTTTTTTACTCTATTTTATTGCAGCCTCACATTGAGACTCTCCATCCAGTTTCATCCAAAGGAAAAATCTTGTTATGAATTTGTTTCTTAATTGTTTGTAGAGTGAATTTTCTGGTGATCAGCCAGATTAACAGACTTGCTGTTTGATGGATCAGGTACCAGGCAGGTGGCGATGCATGCAGCTAGGATTACTGGCAGTGACAGAGCACTCACAGTTCTGCTGTAATGTGAAACAAATGTAGTCCTAGTCTGTTTAAGAATGAGGTCTCAAGACAACTTTGGTCCATAGGAAATGGTCCCATTTCCATCCTGACTTGCCTGTGTATCACTACACCTGGCTGCTTGTTCCCAGTCCCTCCTTTTCAGTGTTATGGGCACCTTTGCTCTTCTGATCCTGCAGTGGGACAGTTCAGGACACTAAACCAGCATGAAAATATTTGTATTCATTATAGTACCCCTCTGCTGACACAAGCAATGTCAGACATTTGATAAATCTCCAAACCCATTAACTAGGACACTCCTCTCTTTTGCAGTGTGTGACAAGAGAGCAAACCAAAGTCCATCTGTCCAGGATCCTACCTGTACAAGTAGCTTTGGCCTGAGTACAGTCTTGTTAAGCACCTGGAAGTGTTTTATTCCCCAGATTCAAAACATGCCTGCTGGAAGGAAAGGATGGTGTTAATCAGGATTTAAAAGAGAAGATTTCTGATTGTGCTCCATTTTTTTCTCTAACCTCAACATTTCTTAATTATAATTTTTCACTGTCTTAAGGATTTTCCCTTACTTCCCCTTTCTTTTGTCCATGGCCATATTTTGTTATAATTTCCTCTTTTTATCTCTTGTTTTTCAGTTACGATCAAGCTCGGAGCTTGGCCAGGACATCCTGAATGACTGCCTTGCAATCCAGCCCCTCCAGCCAGCCCTGTCACCACATGATGCTGTAGATAATACCATGGGACATTCCCCAGGGCCTGCTTGTGATATTTACCCAGGTATAGAATAAGACAGATAAAAAGCTGCTGTATTATTGCTCACTTAATATTAGGAATAATTTTGCAGAGTAGAACGTACTCTGAAATCCATACCTATCTCATAAGAAGGATAGAATATGAAAATCAATATTAAAAAAGATAGATTTTGAACTTGTTTTTATATGTTTTTTGGACAAATCATACTATATCCATGAAAAGATCTAATGCAGCATAGAGGGATATTTTTGCTCTATAGGCAATCGATTCTGCTACCAATTCACTTCTACCATTCCTTGTAGACATTTTGAATACATTAAGCTGCATTTAAAATCACACTGTTTTTCCTCTGCCTTATTCGTGGATCACATATCAGTTTTTCAATTGATCTACATTAAGGAACTGAAATGCTGCATTATGAGCTCACGTATTTTGACTATAAATATACAATAAACACATTTGTACTATAAATGTAATAATCCTATTGTATTGTTTCAGTTAAATATCAGAGATTTTCCTACTAAAATACCTTTGTCATACCTGCCTACATGTACAATGGTTGTTCACATTTCAAATAAATTTGAAACAATTGTTAAGTTATGACTGACAATAAATCTCAAAGCTCAAGAGGGAAATGGGTAGAATGTTAACAATGGGCAGGATGTTAACATTTTTAATGCAGTATTTTAATAGTTGTGAGGACATCTGTTTTTAACTTTCAGGCAGAACACATTACATCTTTTATCACGTCAACTTTTAAGTGAGAATCAGATGTAGGAAGTGAATGAATTGGCTTCATTGATATTACCTGCAGTGATGAAAATTACATTATACAAAGTGGCCACTTCAATAAGTGGTTTTATTTTACTGAGAGGCTTGTAAAGCTATCAGTTCTATTTCATGTTTTTGTCAAGGCTGAGTCACACAATAGTTGGTGATGATGTAGGTTTATATTACAAAAATCAGAACATTTAAAGCTGTGACTTATTGTATTCTAGTTTATTAAGTAGTTGCTATTACTTGTATGCTGTTAACTTTTAAATGCCTTAGTCTGAGTACAGACTGAGTGTGACATTTGCTATGTGAAAGCAAAGGGAAATTTCATATTTTAGAGATATGATTTTGGCCAGAGAACCTCTAGGAACATGTTGCTGGTTATAGTTTCTGATTTTACATTGTTCATTGAGAGGGAATTGGATAAGGAGGAATGCTGGGATTTAAAAAAAAATTATTTAATGGTTTTACCAAGTGTAACATGCAAAACTGAGAGATAACAAATGCTCAGCTTTTCTCTTTTTTTTCAAGTTCCTAGACAGAATGGAAGCTGGGATGGGACAGTGTGCCAGATGAGCTGCGACCAGATTTTGAGAAATTGAGGATATTCTCACAGATTTCCACAGCAATCTGTTGAGCACTCCTCTCTAGCTTCCAGACTATGATTAAGTGTCCAGCTCTGTCTGCTGGGTCAGTCAAACACAGGCTGACAGTGGCTTGAACAACCTGCTGCCCAGGACAAGCTGGGTAAAGCTGTTGCTTCCAGCCAGCCCTTAGCTGGCAATTGTCTGCAGTCATGACGTCTCACAGACAGCTTCTGAGACTGAGACATTACTTTCTGTAGTCTCATTCATGCCTTGTCTTCCAGTACCTAATGTTTGCAGCACTACTAGCTATGAACATTCTTTGTTATAATCGTTTCTTTTGGTAGTTTCTTTCCTGGCACTGCTTCCTGTTGTGTGGCATTTTTTTATGGTAAATTAATTTTTATGGTAATTAATCAATGTACTCTTATCAGCATTAATTTCTGTGTAAGTAATAATCTGTTGTCTCTTACATGTGTTTCCAGCTGTCTATAACTTGGCAAATTTCTTGTAGTTCTATTCACTTTTGTTGTTTCACACCAGTTAACTGAGGGTACTATTGTCAGGTATAGATCAATCCGTGTCACTCCATTTTGACAACCACCTAATCCATCTGAAATAAATTGTTTCATTAACTACTTGCCTGGAATACTAATCATGGTTGTGGTAGACAACAGCTGTGTCAGGAAGAATAACTCATGCTACCTTGTGCTGAAGACCCAGTCATAATCCAGCCTTTTTACTTCTGATCCTGAAGAAGTTCATTTTAAATGCAAAGATCACAGTACTGGTAAACTAAGCCATTTTATATTTTGACATAGTTTTATTAGTTTTTGTCATGGAAAATGCAAGTTATCCTATTTTGCCAAGGAATAATTTAAATAGTCTCTTTTTATTTAGACAGTCGGGGTTTTCTTTGCAGTGATTTGTTAAATATTCTGCTTTTTCTGTCAGAATGTGTACTTGGTTGTTTTCCAGTACTTTCTTCTGTGCTGCGTGTAAGATAAAATAAGAATTTCAAAAGTTCATTCCTTTGGTTTTTCCTTCTGCACTTGTCTTGATGCTACCCTGAGAGACAGATGTGGAAAAAGTAACTTCTGAAGTGCATAAGCAGAGTGGAAGAAACCATTCCCCTGTCTTAGTAGGGAAATGCCCTCAGCCCTTTCTTTGTGAGTTACTCAGCTGTCTTAAGTGATATCTCATTTTTCTGTGGGATCTGCCTCCTCTGTTCCTCTTTAAGGTTTGGGATGTTTTCTACTGTCAGATGTCTGTCGTCACTTGGGTTGTGATTAGGAGGCTCTGGTCCGTACACAAATTAGCAAACAGCAGAGCCTGGCACCAAGTTCAGCCTCCACTCCTCCAGCTTTTACCACCAGTGTCAACTTCCCCTAAACTTTGACATTACCTCTACAGCATCTATATTGGATGTTTTTACTCACAAAGTGGTTTCCTGTCTGTCATCTTGCACTGTCTATCATTTCCACCAGCTGAAAGATGTCCAAGACTGCTCATTAATGAGGCTACAGCATAATTAGACTCCTGAGCCTTTTCTTAAATCTGCTTAACCTTAGTGAATAGCCAGTGTGTCACAAATGTGGGCTTGTAAGGATTAATAGTCTTTCCAGAAATAAGCTGAGGAGTTGGGAGATGAGGTGAATTTTCACTCTTTTGATCTTCTGTAGCAAAATTCACCCCTGTGAATGAGAAAATGATGACCTGTGAAATAATTTTCTTGAAGACTGATCTTTGGTGAGGCTACCTCTAATGCAGTCTTTTTTCTGCTAGGATTGCAGCATCCATGCATGTGTTTTAGCCTAGAAAGATGTTTTACTGGTGACAGTGCCCCCTGGGGAACTGGTTTAAATTCTAGGATTTTATCAAGAAACTCAAATCATTAGCTCCAACATATTCACTAGTATAATGTAATTTTTATAGGCAGGATTTTATTCTGTAAACTAGGCCTGAACAATATTTTTTCTTAAAGAGACTGGAAGATATGCCAGACAAACAGGAGACATCATTTTTATCTTTTAGACAGCCTATCTAATTCTTTCTCTGGGTTCATAAAATATTAAAGAGCATGTATTTGTCTGCCATTCAACATCAACATAAGCTACTTGACACAGGTGTCAGTAGAAATAGTAGGGAAACTGAATTTTCAGAGACACAGACGTTTTAATTTGTCTGATTTAAACTTTTTTTAGAAAAAGTGTTACAAGAAAACAAGATCACAGGATTTGAGATCAACTAAATAGGACATTCAGACAAAGTCCTGTGTTGCTTTTTGTTTAGTCATCTAGAACCTTTCCTTATTGGAAAGAATACATGAGAAAACTCTGAGAAAATTATTAAGCTGTTAAAGATGGTTTGAAATTTTTGTATGTATTACTGAGGAATTGGGGCCAATGATAGCAATATTCTTCAACAAATTAGTGATTTTTACAGCTGAAGGGAAATGTAGAAAGCATTTCACATTTTTTGAAACTGTTCTTTCTGTTCACTAGTTCTGAAAATACATATCTTAGCAAGTATTTCACACCTCTTCTACAATAGAAAAGTATAGAAGATTTGCAGCTTTAGTCAGACAAAAAATTCCAAGACAAGGAGCATGCTTGTGATCATTCATGCTTGGTTTTACGGAAGTGTCATTTGGAAGCAGCGAAGAATACTTACTTATTTTCATGTGAGTTTTCTTTTTCCCTTTGTATAGAAAACAAAACTTCAGAAACCCCTTTGTTTTCTTAGTTGCTAAGAGTAGGCAGTACAGCTTGACAGGAGGGGTTGCATGGTAGTGTTTGGTCAGTTATCAGTGTTGTTGTTTGGTCAGTTACAAGTGTTGTTTCCTGCCTGATCAGCATTACTTCTCTCTTTTCCTTTCAGCAGCTGTGATCCCCAGCACACAGATAAATCAAAGTGGAACAGCAGCTGGGGCAGTATCCTTGTCCCACCCCAGCAGCCACTCCTCCCCAGGACATAACATACAGAGTAGTCCTCTGCATCCTCCCCAGATACCTCTTCTCGCAGCTGTGGACTCAGAGAGGTAAGACCCTGTGTTTCCCAGCTTGAGCCTGAGGCAGGACTGCCTTCAGAGCTGCCAGGATGGGCGGAAATACAATTGTTGGTGTTCAGAAGGGCACTGGCCTAACAACTGCTCTGGGTAGGGGTTTGTCAGGGGAAGGAGAGGTGAAAGTGACAATGTTATTCCAGCCTGGGAGGGAGACTTTCCATCAATCTCCATTTCAGAGACTTTCTCCAATCCCTTCTTGATTCCCACAAATGGCCCAAGCGAGGAAAGTGATACTAGCTGGCACACTGAACTTCAGATGACCACAGCCATCCCTTACAGAATGGGGGCCCTGAGATTCATGTTTCTGTTTTCTTGTGGGAGAAGAGTCAGTATGCTCTCAACACTAAATATTTCTGCAGGAACGTGCCTTTTTTTTTTTTTTTTTTTT
>VZTI01002338.1:12731-43024 GCA_013397865.1 Struthidea cinerea | reverse complement strand
AACGTGGCTTTTTTTTTTTTTTTTTTTTTTTTAATTGCCATTTTATGAAGACCAATAGACAGTGAGCACATTTTTATTTCACTAGTTTTAGAGTTTGATTTCTAGTCAGGATTTAGTTATGACAGTTATGTATATTTTATTATATGCTGGTTAAGTATTGTAAATCTATGATTTTAGATATTTCAGTGAGATAAAAACCGATTGCTTGGACATGTTTTGATTTTCATCTTTAGACATTCCCTAAATTATTTTCAGCAATCTTTCCAATGATTTAGGTAGTGTATGGTACTACAGATGTGGAAATCTATAGTTCATTGAACCAGAACTCTACCAAATCACAAGTCTGAAGAGGCCTAAGTACATAGGTTTTTAGTGGAAAAGTCAGGAAGAAAACATCATCACACAAAATACTAAACTCTTACTATATGCTCATGGATACTTACACATGATTTTGTAAAATTCTTTTTCAGTGCTCTAAATGATAAATTGCTGTATTTCACTAATGTATTTCAAAGTATTTCATTTCCTTGAGTGACAGATATGGCAGTAATTTGAAGAGTACAAAATCTCCAATTATGAACCTGAAAACAACATTCACTAGATTTCAATTACTGGTAAATGAGCATAATTTCTTTGGATGAAGGCAATATTCACTCTGCCTTGTATCAAGAAGATAGAAGAATATGATGTCTCAGGAAATTAACAACAGGTGAAAGTACGATTTTATTTCAGACTTCACATGTGGATTCAGCCAGTTCTGGAGCCACTGGAAATTGTTGAGCTTTTTGTACATCAGTCTGAGATGGAGCTGACTGCCTCATGATCACTGGAGTTCACCTACTTTTTCAGTCCTTCCTCCCCAGTCCTGCCACCATGATCCTGGTCTTTTCCCTTGTGCTGGCTCTGGCCCTCTGTGCACACCCTCTGGGACTGTCCATGCTCTGTTGCCTGACACAGAGGCTTTTCTGTCCCTGTATAGTTTTCTCTTCACGCAATGTTCTGTCTAACATCCATAGCCAACAATTGCCAGAGCATGAGGTGACAGGCAGGGACACATTAATAGTTGTTACAGGTATAAATGGCATTATAAAAGACAATGATCTTCTTATTAGCCCATTTCTGAGGTTCTACTGCTTAGAACCATAGCAGATGTGCTTAGAGTGAGACTTAATTAATTCAATTCATTGAATGCATTTCAGATGTCCAGATAATAAAGTACTGTACAGAATAATAAAAAGCTGACATGGTATGCTCCTTTCTCATGTGTTAAGTGTATACACTGTCTAAAAAGGCTTTAAGTGTTAATTCCCATATATGGAGCTGCTTTGGATTAAAAAAAAAGTTACAGTGTCTTCATTTAGGTAGTGTAACAAATGGTAATTTAAATTCAGAAAAGGAAAAAAGTATTACAGCAGTGTTGGTTTGATTACAATACATAGGGTAAAAAGGGAAATGTTTAAAAGAAGAACTAAGGCAGAATCTGCATCTTGAAGCTAATACAGTACACTTGCCACAGGGCCCTGTGAGTAGGCTGTCATGTCACTTCATGGGTGTGATGATAGCTGTGAAAATGTGAACTGAACAAACCTTCTGTAGAGAAAGTGGCAGAGATAGTGTCTTTGAAGGATGTGAATCGTCCTGTTTATTCCAACCTCATTGTTGAGAGGACTGCAGGATTTAAGGGGGCAAGTAGAGGATTTGTTCCCCGCCATGCTAGTAAGGGTTGGACTAGATGACTTTTGAAGGTCCCTTCCAACCAAAACTATTCTATGGTTCTATGGTTCTATGCTGTGTGGTTCCTGACACACTGTGCATGCCTGGGGTCATTTCAGAGCTAGGACAAGCTGACCAGCACTTGCTCCAACAGAAGGCTGTGTTTGTTGGACTGAACCTGATCCAAACTGGCCTGGCTGCTTTGATGACCCTAGGGGCCAAACCTGTGCCACTTGTTGGACAGCAGACTCATTTATGAGAGACAGAAGCAGAATGAAATAAGCACTTTCTCTACATCTCCAGATACCATAGATAGAGAAATAATGGGAGGATTTCTTCTGTGTCTTTCTCTTCTTGCTGGTATGAGGGAAAGTGTGGACTTGATTAAGCCTTATTAATATGAGAAATTGAGCCAAACATGGAACACATCTTACACTGCATTCATTATGTGTACAAAACTCTGTGAACATATAGTGCAAGTCAGTTAGAGAATTTGGATCTAGGAAACAACTTCATTTATCAAAGGAGAGAACATAAATAATAAAAGTGCAGATTTACATTGTGTTTGTCCCAGCTCTTTGATACTAACTTTGAGTGCTCCACTAATATGAAATACTGCAGCTATTCAATGAAGGTACCAAACGCGTACCTGAAAGCATATCTATAAAAGGGAATACGTACTTCACTTCCTTTTCACTCACCTCTGTAATACAAGAGAGCATACAAATAAGCTGAAAGAACAATCTAATTAAAATTCAGATCAAAAATTATGAGTTTATATGGCATAGTTAACATATGCCGCTCAGTGCCCCAAAATTCATGGTGCTAAATGCTTGAAATCAATATTTTTAAATTCTTTCTTTATTTATTGAATTATCCAAATACATAATCATCTTGCTTTTGAGCAAGAACTAGCCTGCTAATGTGAGACCAGAACAAAATTTTTCATGGACTTGGTGTTGAGGGTGGTTTTTTTACCCTCCTGTGAACCAGAGCTAGCGCTATGTGCCTAAAACATGATGCATCCCGGCTTCACAGGAATTTCTAGAGACTGTGTATGGCTGACAAGAAGAACTTAGGGCCAAACTGTTCAGTTTAGCAGTACCATTATGCTATAATAAGTCCTGCAACACTGCTTCCTTTTGCTTATTTGAGTGTGTGGTCATATTCCCTTTATAATTTCGCTGTAAAATAATGAGTAGCTCCAAGCCAGACTTCCAGAAGCAAAAGCCTCTGAGTAGTTGTAACCAAGAAGCCAAGACACCCAACCCTCACAAGTTATAAAGCCCTTTGTATGTAGCATACAAAGGGCTGCCTCAAAGAAGGTCTTTAGTTGTGGTTTTGAAATAGATACATTAACTTCTATCCAGGCATGGGACACTTCAGAGGATTGCCTGCTAATCACGTGGTTTTTTTGGTGAGCAGACAACACATATAAATGACAAATGCTTGGGTTGGAGATGTCAGTAATGCTAACCCTGAACCTGAGCCACAGAGTCGCAGAATCACAGAATTATTTAGGCTAGAAAAGACCCTTAAGATCAACAAGTCCAACTGTTAATCTAATAGTGCAGAGGCCCCCCCTAAACCATGTACCCAAGCGCCACATCTAAAAGTCTTTTAAATACCTTTCCGGATGGTGACTCCACCACTTCCCTGGGTAGTCTGGTCCAGTGCCTGCCCACCCTTTCTGTGAAGAAATTTTTCCTATTATTCAATCTAACCCTTCTCTGGCCCAACGTGAAGATGTCCTATTGCTTGTTACTTGGGAGTAGAGACTGAATCTCTCCTGGCTACAACCTCCCTTCAGAGCAAACCTAGTGAAGTTTGGAATTTTTCTCACACTTCTATCTTTTTTTTCCAGAGGCAATTTTTTCCTCTTCTACATATTTGCAATAAACTTAGTTCTCTAATGCAATATAGGCACAGAAGATGCTGAGAGATTTTATAAAAAGTTACATAGTCTGCCTCCAGAGAGTCTGTATATTAAGGTGCCTACTCACAGCTTTCTTCCTTAAATTCCACTTTAAATTCCACTGAAATTCTCCTTTCATCTTCTCACCAAAGAGAAGATGAGATGCTGGTCAGAGGGCCTGTTCTTTCTTCCCTCATCCCTTCTTTTGAGTAGATTTTGGTTTTATTGCCCAAAATATTTCTGTTACGCAAGAAGATTGCATTCCCTTAAAATAAAACAAAACAAAACTTGTAGCAGAGAAATCATTGGAGAGGTAAAAAATTAGGCTTTTGTTATTTTGGTCAAATGAATATATTTATAACTTCGGGGAAAGCATATGATTTTTTTAAATTTTGTTCTTGGCAAAAGGTGTGCTTTCCTTAAATGTGTTTTTAAAGTGTGTTTATTTGATTGTCACTGATAGCTAGCCAGACTAACTTACAGTGCAATATGCTGGGCTTCAGAACACTGTGCTACAACAGAATGTTTCGCTCACTGACAGTGGACTGAGGATCTGTAAAGTCACTAATGCACAGCATAAAGTGTGGAGCCACCCAAAATGTGAGTTCACAGAAAAATGACACAGCAGAGAATGTTCATCATCCCAGATGTTGTGGATTTGCCTAGAAACAGAAAGGCATTCAAGAAGGAATGATCATAGATTGTTCCTCATTTATCATTGTGAGAAAGCGCAGCACGGTACAGGACACTGTTGGAGACAGCAGCCTGTCACAGGGAGCTTGTAGTTCAGTCCTCTGTCCAGCCAAACGTTCAGCTCAGCGAGCTGAAAGCCTGCTCACCTTACTGTGTGAGCTGCGTAACATCTGTCTATGTTCCCAAACTATTGCAGCCCAGTAAAAAGGACTCAGCCAGTTAATAGAGCAACAACTCAATAAATTGTGTTTACAAGTTGTTCAAAGAAAACTATTGCCTCAGAAGAAAAAGAAAAGACCAAAGTTTTCAGCTTTACTGTTCAATTTCCACTTCAGAAACATATCTGTAGCAACCATAAGGATTCATTTTGTTTAAATGGTGACATATGCTTTAATTTACAGTGCAAAGTGGAGAAAAAAAAAATGAGTGAAGATGGAACCACATCCAACATAATTACATAGTTCCTGTCTCAAATATTTAATGTTAGTAGCACTTAGTGCCATAGTGTAGCATGGATTAATGGTAGGTAAATTATGTCTTTTATATGCAGGTACAGTTTCCTTTCTTTCAATATATTTTTAAAAAATACTTGGTTGCAGTGAAATGAATCAAGGAGTTGCAAAACACTTGGGATTCTAGGTGAAGAAACTTCTTGTATATGTCCTTGCTATAGAGACATAAGAGGCTGTTTCCCCACTGCACCAAGAACTTATTTGTAGGTGGCCAACCACGATAAAATACACTTAATGGATAGTTATGAGTACAATATAAATGCACTATTTATACTGCGTATTGTTACTCTTAGATTTCCTCTTGCCTTCCTTTTCCACATATTGCTTAGGTTGTGCATGTAGCTGTAGTGAATGTTGACTGGGTCAGCTCCAGTAAAGAAATGCTAGAGTAAAATGTCTTTTTCCCATGTAGTCACGACCAGTCCTAGTCATTAACAAACCCCCTTTGTGTGTGGCGTTTTAACTAATCTCATCAAAACAGGTAAGTTCTGGTAACGTTGTCATCTATCTTGCTTACTACCAAATCTAATCATTCCCCAGCAGGACACTTTTTCACAGCTACTATTGGAAGAGAAAAAAGTTTCTTAATGGCTCCAGAAACATTCCTGCTCAGATTTTACACCTATCAGGCACAGGAAAGGGCAACTTTCTGCAAATCTGGCTGGTTCCTGATTGAATTGACACCTGGGCTTGACCACAGCTCTTGAGTGCAGTTTCCAAGTGGTTACAAGCTGGTCCTGAGTGTTTCAGGAATAAAATTAAATTAGCTGTTCTCCCAGGAATATAATGAGATTTGTTCAGAGACAAACCTAGGCTGCGGCAAGCACAAGTTTCTCTTTTATTGAGCAGAAGGAAAGAAAAAGTAGATAACTATAGTAATGGATATAGGTGAGCCAGGGTTTCATAAACTGATTTATAAATCATCATAAAGATCACTTATGTCTACGAAAACGGAGTCCTGCCTGGCTGTACAACATAGTGCATTATTACTGGGGGGAAGTTGTTTAGATGGTAAATCAAATGTAAAATCTGTATAACTCTGCTTTCCAACTTGAGTTTTGAAAAGGATTTTTTCCCTGTTAGTAGCTGCTGGTTAAAATAACTTCTCAGAAATTAATTTTCACAAGTTAATCTTGAAAACACAAAGGATGATATCCCATGATTTTTTAAATAATGACAGTATTTAAAGACTGTGTGTGGCTCTCAATCTCTGGTAGGAGATAACAGTCTTTCTATGTGACTCCTATACAAAAAACTTAACTCCACTTATTGCTCAGGAGACATATAACCAGGTAGTTATAGCACTTTTTAAAAACCTCTGATATTGTTATCACAATACAACTTACTGATTTATCTTTCTAAAAAAAATTGTTCTCTAGTATTATTGTGAAATACGTGCATGCTTTGTTCTCTTCCACCCTGGTATGTCTTTCAGTCTACTCTGCATCAGTAATCTGGAAAAATGAAATATTTGACACGTTAAAGACTCAATGGACCAGTAGTGACATCTTTATTTCCTCCATCCATATAGCATTTCTGAAGTAATAAATGTTTATGAAGTTGATATCACATCAGCACCAGGACCATCCAAACCCTACCTAATATGCTTAAAAATGTGCTTCTCACAGAAAACTGAATAGGCAGTACATCATCCAGAGTTCATCTTGACACTTGTTACACTCGAAATGTAGATTATGGGACACCAGCAATGTAGTAAATACCTTTTCAGTTGAAATCACACAGGTAACGTGTGGCACGTACAGATTCTTAGCTGCAGCATAAAAGATCTCAAGTGACTTGGATTTAAATACAGTTATAACCTGTATGATGACCCTGCCCAGAGGTGTTCTGTAGAGCTACTACTGCAGTTGCACCTTCTGTTTATTCAAGGTGTGATAAAAACTTCCTTACACTTCTTCAGGAAAAACGTGCTTTTTATTAGGTTAAAAAAAAAAGCTATCTAGTATACTGAGGTCCAGTCTCAAGACAACAGGGACCAGATCCACACTTTAGAACACCGGTAGACTGTGTTAACAGCAGGCACTGATCCCTCCTAGCAGCAGCCACTGAGCACATAGAGAAGGGTATTCCTTCTCAGCAGACTTGCAGCTTGTTTTTTTAGTGGTGGAGACATTGATCTGCAACAGGAATACCACATCACTTTCCACTCCTCGTCTTGCAGAAATATCATGGTTCTTTTTTGGTGTTTGAGAACATTTCCAGCTCTTCTCTCATTGATGAAAAAGTGGCCGAGAGCCATTCCTGAGCTTTCAGTAACTAGCCAGATCCCATCAGTCTAGTGGGTGGTTTGGGGCACAGACAGGAG
This sequence comes from Struthidea cinerea, assembly GCA_013397865.1. Lineage (NCBI taxonomy): Eukaryota > Metazoa > Chordata > Aves > Passeriformes > Corcoracidae > Struthidea > Struthidea cinerea. Next base: position 35,865 of record VZTI01002338.1, on the reverse strand, counting down.
CTCTTACAACCTTAGCTTTCTGTCTGCAAAAAAGATCACATGACCTATCTGTAGGGTACTTTGAGGTATGCAGTTTTAAGGAAATGCAGAAAAATTAAGTAAAAAATTAAATCCCATAAAACTCTTGTGTAAAATCTTCAAAAGTAGCGTGTATCCTTGTAGTGCCAGCAGTGACAGAGCTGTGCAAAACATACCACTGAGGTGATGAACCTCTGTGGCAGCTGCACCACCAGGCTTGTTCTCAAGCATTCTCTCCTCTGCCAGGCTTGTAAATTTATGCTTTGAGTCCAGATTAACATTTTGATGTGGTCATATTCTGGAAGCAATTTAACACTTGCCCTTATCTGCATTATATTGACATCAGATTGTTTATTTTCAAAAAGCTCTGTATAACCTACAAAGATTTCTAGAGCCTGGAACCTGGACCTGAACCTAATACCCAACTCCTCAGTGACTAATGACCTGAACTGACCCCTCACTGTCAGTGATGAACAACAGCTATTTATTGATAGATAAAGTTGATACAAAGCCTTACAACGAACAGCTGGCAGTGCCTCCAAAATCAGGTATCTCCTCCAATTAAGACTTAGACACACCCACAGAAGGAATGGGTTAAAAGTAGTTTTCCATGATAAGGGGCAAATCAGCCTGCTAATTTCCCAGTTGTCAAGCCTAATGATATGTCACCATTTAAAAATGTGTTATCTCTGTTTGGGCTGCACACTGTTATTTTGGAAGTCTGTATCTAGGCAAATAACTAATGTGATCTAAATAAAGTAAAAACAATCTTTAGCTCTTATGTATTTGAGATTTTACAGTTTTGTGGCTTTGAACTTCTAGGTTTGTTGCTCCAGCTCCTTCTCCTCATCACATCAGCCCCCAGAGAATGTCCATTCAACATCCCATGATGCAGAGACAGACTCCACAACCTCCTCAGCTTCCACAGCCTGCAGGAATGCCTCTGAAGACATACCAGCCAGCAGAAAGCCCTTCTTTTCAGACAAATGCCCTTCACATCCAAGGTAAGAAGGAAGAATCTTCATCACTGGTGTTAGTTGTTTGTTGCTGTTGGTTGTCTTCAACCTAAGTGCTTCAGGGACGGGCACTGATATTTTTAAGGCACTTTTCCATTTGAAAGACCCTGGGAAGTAGCCTCCAGAACCCTGCCTTCAGACTTCCTTAAAATTCTTTACCTTAGCTAGTTGTTATTCATCCTGGTATGGAATTACAGGTTTCTCTTCTGACTGATTTTCAGTGCTGTTCTTGAAACAGAATGGCAAAAAAAAATCTATGACGGCTTTTAATTTTCTAATGTTACACTTCTAATCCCTCCTGACATAGCGCGTTAAGTGTTAACCCGGTTTTCAAGAGGTAGGGTATTTTTCTCCCTTGCGCTTGTGGGGAGATGGAGAACTCTTCTGTAAGCACGGAAGACTCTTGCAGCTGTGCTCCCACTTGTACTGTGTAATCAGCTTCTACAAGACTTCTCTCTCTCTTCAATCCTGTATATTTCTTCTGTAGCCAAGAATAAAATTAACAGCTCGTGGGTTGTTTTGTTTGTTTGTTTTTCCTAGCTGGTATGGAGACTGAATGCTAATTACCTTAACATTTCAGGAGTGTGTTGACAACAGTACTGCTGTTTCCTCTCAACTGTTTAAATATATGGTTTGCCATATTTATAGACACAATGTACATAGCAGACTGGACTTTTAAAGGTCTTAGGATTCTGCTGATTGATCAGGCTTCCTGAGAATTATCATTGTAGATACCATAGGAAACACCTTGGGAAAAGCAAGGCTTCTTTTATTTTGTTCCACTGATGAAAGCAGTCTCTCTAGGCAAAGAGAGGAAACAGGCATCTCCCTGAGTTCATAAACGTGAAGGAGAGAAAGGAAAGTGCCAATCCTGTTACATTCTTCATATCATACTAGACCACACAGGAGCAGGATCTGAGACAGATGGTTTTCTTCCAGAAAGCAGTAATTCCTTACAGCACTGATTACTACTAGAAGAACATGAAATTTACCAATAGATGTAAGCAGTTATTGTTGGCTTTCTATATTCCCTGATAGAAGTTTCACTAATAATGTATGGCAAATGGAGTACAGGGTGAAATTTATTAATATACAGTTCACTGTCATATGATATAGGCAAAAACATGGCAGAACAGGTCCAGTAAATCCCTAGTGCAGGGCTTGAAGGGATCAGGTTAGCCCTTCTGTTTCCACAGTACAAAACCTTGATTCCATATTTTGCTGAATATTTGGAAAGAACTCATCTTCCGGAAAGTCAAGAACTCATCTTCTGGATGGAAAGGCATTGAGACATTAAGGTCTGTCTTCCTGCCTGGAACAAAAATTGTCTTTCAGTTATACAAATGGCTTTACCACCTTCTTCCTCTTGTGGTCATGGGACTTTTAGGAATCCTAGAAGCTGGGATCACAACCAGTTGCTCCAAAGTAGAAGACTTTCCAAAGAATCTTGCCTCCCAGGGGTTCACAAATCACCCTGGATTAACTGTCCTCCACACAGGACTTGCACTGGGCTGTGCAGCAACCGTCATGTCTCCTTGGGCATCTTCTGTTTAGGACAGGCCAGAACAATGCTACTGTGCTCCCATCTCCTTCTCCTACAGTCCAAAGAGGATTTAAAAGGACAAAAGATGTGGGTCATCATTCTCTATAAGAAAGTGGCCCTCACCTTTGTAAGTAGAGACCCTCATCTGAGTGAATGCCATATTTGAACTGAAGCCCTATTACACATCCAAATTTAAGATGCAGTTTAATACTATCTTCTGAGATAAAAAAATGGCTGACTTCAAGGGCTTGGACCTTAAACCTGTACCATATTTAGCCCCATGTTAGCATTGCCGTGTGTGCCCCACTCTCCTAGGAAAGCCTATGTTGAAAATAGACACTGCTGACAGGAATTACATGCACATAGATAACAACTCAAAGTTCAAATGCTAAAGATCTTGGCACTTAAAACCGGTATGAAGACAATGTAGACTGAACTGTAATAATTTAAATTTTTTTTTAGTATTGAAAGACATAATACAGTGCAATTCAATACCTACAATGTGGGTATTAAATGTTTTTTCAAAGATCAAGTAACCTATTGTCACTGTACAAGGTATTTTGTCAGAATGTACTCCCTCCAGCTTAAGCACAGCTGTCTCATCCTGTATGCTACACTGAAAGTGTTGTCCTGTGTGCCTTAAAGGCTTACCTAAACTTTCTCTCTCAAAAGCAGATGTTTCAAGAGTTCATGTTTTCCCAGGAGCAATACAAAGATTGCTGTCTTCCTTTGTCACAGCATTACAATGCAGAAAAACACCATGGAGTTATCTCCAGACCATATTATTTTGTATAAAAGAAGTGGCTGTGGGAAGTTCTGTTAATTTCTATCTCCTGCAGTTCATAACCTGCCTTTTCAAGATTTAAAGTGCTGTAACTGTAGCCACCCCAGCTCATTCTGCCACCAGACAGTAGTGACAATTTGCCTCAGTATGTAGTCTTAAACTTGTCAGTTCCATTTAAATTGGCTTTATCAAGGATGAAAGAGTTTCATTGCCCAAAAGCTTTTTGAAGAAAACAAGTTCTAAACAGACTCAGTTTCTGAAAGCCTGAGCATCTTAAAAGATCATGGTGATCTTGGAGTACTATCCTTTAGAAAAAAATAATGTATGAGATCCAAGACTGACAGCCTTCTTGTATCTCATAGTTACTTTTATTGTGAAACGTCTTTTTCTTGGAAGAACATTGTCTACAGTTCAAGTTTCATTATTTGTTCTGAGTGATTTTCAACTACACAGTAATGTCAGAGAGGGCTTTCTATTGCTTCAGTTAATATTACGTAATTGACGAAATATTGCCTTTTCTTGCTCTTGTGAAATTCACCACATCCTTTGCTGCATGGAATGTTTGGCAGTGATGATGTTAGACGCCTCACTGAGCTGTAGAAGTGAAGCTCATCTTTTCCATTTATTAGATTGTAGTATCTTTTACTGGATCACCATTCAGCAAATCTGAAACTACGCTGACCTGGAGACTGGCATGACAACTTCCTGGCTAGATGCTGTTGTATGCCAGCATGTGTTTGTAGACAGAAGACAGTACAGGTGCTGGCAATCTGCAACAATTGGCCCAGCACCTGTATTGTACTGGTGATTCTTTTCAACCATGAAAAACTACTCTCAGGAGAGGTGTCTGAAGACACAGGCATCTACAGTACACAGGCAGCTGCAAATATAAGGTATTGCTTGCTCTGAGACAAGCCAGAAGAGATGTGCAAGGTAGGAAGGAAAAGAACAGCAACAGAAGTTCCCTCTTCACAGTGAGAAAATTTACTGTGCTTGTAGTATAGAGTAAGATAAAACTTTTTTGGGCATGGGCATAGCTGACTTGCTTTTGTATGCGTCTGATACTGTGAACATTTTCGCACTAGAAATCTGGTTGTCCTTTAAAATTGTGTCTGTAGCTCTGGTCACATGTGTTTGTGAGTTAAGCTGATGACCAGAGCTATCTGAGTAATGAAAGAAATTTAACAAATCATGCTAAGTATTCATTTAAAAAAAAAGAAAAATTGTCATTTCTTTAAAAAAATTGTTAGTTGATATGAGTTAGCTATATTAGTGCCTGTATACAGACAGCTCTACTAGTAACAGCTATCTTTAAATTACAACTAAAAAGATTTTAATAAACAGAAACGTTTATATTCTTTTCACATTTGCAAATCAGTCTCTTAGTATAGTATGTGACTTAGATCTCACTCTTTTTCTTTTCCTTTTGTTCTTCACAGTCAGGTGGTACCACATGATTACTTGGTGTTTGTGTAATTTGCCTACTGGACATGCAGAAATATACCACAAAGAAACGCTATCTTGAAGGATTTCAGACTGAAGACAGCTGGAATTTTTACATGCCATAGCAGCAAAGGCTACTCACGCATGCTGTATAGTTCTGAATGGCAACTATAATGATTTTCTTGAGAAAATATTCTCTATTTCTTGTGACAGGCAGAGAGATGACTGAGTAGGAAATAGATGTCCATCAGAAACTTTCCCCCTTACAGAAATTATGATTGTGGTAGTCATTCATTACGTATATGTAATGAAATCTTTGTCCACAACAGTTCAATAGGATAAGGATGCTATTACAAATGTACATGGACCACAACTGCACGTGTCAATTTGAGCTGAGCTGTCTGCCAGGGCTTTTTAGATGTTCAGCATCTCTCAGGACAAGGCTTTTTATGCGATAAAAACCAAGAACTTCTTGCTTTTAGAAGAACTTCTTGCTTTTAGAAGCAATTCTTACAGCTGTTTTATCATATTCAAAAATATTTCACTTTCCTAAGGAAGTAATGCTGTCGTGTCATCAAAGTAGCTGTTTGTTCTGTACCTTGACATCATGAATCTTGGCTGTAGTGTACTGATTCAAAGAAACACAACTGATGTAACCTTGTGCATGTGTGCGTTTCAAACAGTTGAATCAGAGTTGCAGCTGAAATGTTCAGTTGCTGGAACTCTATTAGCTGCATGAAAACACAGAAAACTGATGCTACAGTTAGTTCCCTAACAGGTATCTCAAGTATGGTCAGGATCTACTGCCTGAATTGGATATGGTTTCATGTTATCCTACATTCAGCTCTATTGTAGATTATCTTGGCCATGGCAAATGTGAACAAAGACACCGAGTTAGGAGATTTTGCTGTGTCATGTTGGGCTCCAGTTCTAAGACCTCTACACGGTGGCTTGCAGATGCACACAAAGGCATTTAGAATAGTGCTAAATAACTGAAGAGAAGAGAACTGCATATGCTTATTTCTTGTTATGGCTCTCTATTTTAAAACATGGGTAATTGACACTAAATTGTGTAAAGAACTTGTATCTAGGAAAGTTACATTACTTTTTGGTGCTCTTTTTCCATCATAAAATATTTTTGCTCAGAGTCTCTATGCATGACCCAGCTATCAGCCAGCTGTCTTGGCATCAGTGATAGACCTGTGGATTTTATTGAGACTTTACTTGGGTAATCTTATTTTATTTTGAATTTAGCATTTTCTTAGATTTTTCAGGCAGATGCACAGTGTGACTCTGGAGAGTACCAGTTCAGACACAGGTTTGCACAGTAGAGGGAGGAATTTCCTGAAAACTTTCGGGTTCTAGCCAGTCAGGGCCTCTCACAGGTCGTGGCGGAATCAGGATGTCCATGTAGCAGATTGTGTTTGGAATTAGTAGCAACTTGAGGACGTTTTAGGGAGCATCATATCAATACTGCTTTATTTGTTTGAAATTATTGAAGACCTGGTGGCAGGGCAGTTGAAGTTTTTATCATTCTCACGGCCATGGTTACGCATACTATCCTTTGTATCTCTGTCCAGCTCTTTTACTGATGGCTTTCTTCTCATTCTAGGTTTTTATGGGCAGCTGCAGACTTTCTGCCCTCCACATTATGCTGACACTCAGAAGAACATACAACACAGTGTTTCTTGCAATATGGTTCCTCCTGTTGAAGACTGCTTAGCTCCCACATCAGTGGGCCAGGCAGGGCTTGGCATTTTCCATCGAAGTTTTTCAGGTCATTCTGGTATCAAAGGTAAATAACAGCTGGTGATTCCGTGGATGATGGTGTACAGTTTGTGAACTTTGGCAGATGTTCTTGAGCTGTGTATTTGGGTGGGACACGTCATGACAGATTTGGCCCTTCACAAAGAGGAGATAGTTTTCAGACCTTCGTGGAGCGGTTGGTGTTGGGAGGCAGGCAGTCGCCACAGGTGACAGTAACAACCGGCCTGTGTGCAGACTTCACACTGGCGAAGGCTTCTTAAGGTTCTAGCCTGTGGGGCTCAGACAGTCTCTGGCTCGTGTATTTGCTCTGAAATACAGTCCACTGAGCCCTCTGTGATGTTTGTGCAGCCACTCCCCTCCACTGCACATATTGTGGCAGCGACCTGAGATGATTCAAACCACTGATTTTGCTTTGTGCGTGTTTGGTTTTTATCAGTCTTGAATTTAATTTTTTCACGCTTCCATGACAAAAACTGCCTGGATGCAAACTCATCTGTGTGCACTTAACTTAGTCTGTGCCTAGATGAACAGTACTTAAGGGGCTTGCATGCTGCTCTGGAAGGGTGAAAATTATCTCTGTGCAAAGGATCAGCACAAGACAGTGAGCCCAATCTTAGGGCACAAGTAATGCCCAGGTCTTTTACTGTCCTTCCACACAGGATGAATACACTTAACATTTATTGTGCTTTGAAGTCCCTTTTATGTCTTGGTCCTTCAGTAGTGTATTGCAAAGCCAGTGCACCTGTAATTTCAAAGAGGCATCTCACAGTATGTAAAGGTGTTATCCAAAAGATGGGAGTGTCTGAAAAGTTACTCTTTGTGCTTACTACTGCCACTTCTAAGAGGTAGTAATTTCTGTGCCAGGGTCTATTTTACAACAAATACATTCTACAATATTTTATTGTCTTCCATCCTGTGTTCAATATGATGAAATTTGTTGAAGAAGTGTGAAGTTTATTTTTTAAATTATCGCAATTTTAACACCCATTAAATAGGGAGGTGTTAGTTGCAATGAAATCTGCTCTACTTCAGACTTGATTCTGACAGAACTGAAAATTCCTCCCTTGGTAAGCAGTAAGTTATGTAATAAATTTCATACATATGTTGGCTTATTTATTTTATTTGTGTATTTGATTTAAAACCACTTCCTTTTCTATGCATAAGTATTAGGACATACTTCATTATCTAGTTATCCTGCTTATTAACTGGGGTTGTTTTGTTTTGTTTTGTTTTGTTTTTTTCCCAGTGTATGACTTTCCAGCAGGGTCTGTAGGTATCTTTGGTGATTCAGCTTGCAGCATGCCAGAGGACAGCAGTTTCCTACAAGTAAATGCAGTGGATCGTTGTTCCAGCCAGCTTTCTTCTGTACACACTGAAGGCTAAAGTAATGTATCTAGTTACAAGTACTTGATTCTGTTTCATCTTGCCCTTCTGGTATTTCCCTACAAATTTTTTCTCTCCATGAAACTGCCGTGTATGTATGGGGATATGACTAAATATACATACATAATGGAGAGGAAAATAGCAATTACCAAGCATTCTTCATTTAATCAAGCAGCCAACTGAGAATGTTTAGACAAAGCAAGCTTTGCCAAAACCTTAGCAATTGTTTCTTTTCTTCTCATCTGTGGTACAGCAACTATACTTTTTTATTATTTCTTCTTTTTAATTTCTTAAAGGGAATTCAGAGACCAAATAAGAAAACTGGTTGTTGGCTGTAATCCTTTCAAGATGAAAGGATTCTACTTGCAGAAGAACACAGCTTTAGAAAATTCCTTTTTCAAAAAAGGAAAAGAAGTAAAACCAGAGCATACTACAAACATTTCAAAGGCATACAGTTTTTGTGAAATCTGTTTGCATGTGATAGTTCCAAAGTTAACCACACAGCAGTATCCAAAAGGGAGAGAAATTAGACATACATGTTGGCACTACCTGTTGGAGGCATTGGTGTGGCTTCTTTTTGGATCAAAGGTCGTTGGTACTGGATTTCTTACAGGCCTCAGGTTAGGTATCCTTTCCTTCCCTCTGTATTTTAACCCATACAATATGGCTATTACTATTTTCCCAATATTCATTCTGACCCAATGCTATAAGCGTGGATAAGAAGGGTTAAATACACAAGAAGTTACATGGATTTTGTCTCTATTTAGCACACCTGCCAGATAAGAATAAATAACTTTCAGTTGCTTTTTAATTAGACAGTAGAGCACTGTTGCTGTATGTGCTATAGGATTCTGCAGGAAGGTTTAAAATATTTTTTAGGAAAGATTCTTCCTTAAATTCCACACTTTTTTTTAAAAAAGCTATCTGTACTGATACAATAAATTTTGGTCATCCTAACCTTTTTCCATAACGCATTTTCAGAAAGAAGAACTACTCTTAAGTGTAGTGTGTTTCCTCTGGTTACTTAGAGAGGTAAAACTGGACTGGATTGGTGGTTTTGATTTTTCTGCTCAATGTCAGGCTCAAGGTCCTCAAATTTAGTCCAGGATGCAAACAAATGAGGTTGTCCTTCATGAAACATACAAGGTTGTGAGTTAAAACCAGTATTTTGCGGTGGAGATGTCATCACTGTGGTCGTGTATACCTTGAGAACAACTCTTACATTAGTAAGACTTGAGTTTTTAGGTTTTAATTCTTGTTCATCCATTTTGTGGACTTCTTACTATGTAGCGTGCATCTGAATATTCTCATGACCTGATAGAGTAAGGACAGAAATTTGAAGTTCATTCTTGCAGGCTGGACCATAACTATGCTTCTGAAATCACTCTTCTAAAAAGATAAACTTAAAAAAAAAATGTTTACACAAGCTTTTTTTTTTTTTCCTGGCAAACTTTTGAGAGTTGTTCTGTCCAATTTGGCTCAAATTCATAATTTAATCTGCCATTATGTGGAATAGATGAATTTATGTCCAGATGTTTGTGAACACTGGCAATATTTCAAGGTTTGTATTCATGAAGTATATTCTTACATGCAGCCACATGCTTCAATATTTAATGGAGACATTTTCATCCAATACATAGAATATATGGATAAACCATGCACATAAATGAAGTACAGTGAGAAGTAATGTGACTGAAATACAACTAATTCTGTGCTAAGTTCTTCCCCCTTTTATTCTGCTTCTCACATCACAAGTGGATGTGTCCCTCTGCTCCAGCTTGCACTAAGAGGTCTAGATGTTACCATATGTGATTTGCATTGGGTTAAATGACACCAGGCATCCCTCACACATGCAATCAAAAAGACAGTCCTTTTGCATTAATGTGCATTGACCGCAAGTTTTACCTTTTAATAAAGCTTTAATTTTGTGCTATTTTAAAGCCCATTCTGTGGTCACTGCACAAGCGTAACTTGGTTCAGTACGAATAATTCGTCACACTGAACACTTTCATTTCAAATGCGTGGAATTGTGTTTTGTTCCACCAAAGTCAGCAAGGGCAGGATCAGACTATGTGTGGACATATGCATGTACATACACACGCACCTACATACTTTTGTATATATAAATTCTTCAAAATTCTTTTAACCACGATTGTCCACAATTTGTCCATTGCTGTTTACAAAACTGAAATATTGTTGCTGTCTTCAGATCTGTACCACCTTGACTTTTAAACCTTTTGAAGTTATTCCACAGAGTTGGGGGATTATACATTCTGAAACATGCTGACCAAAGGGAAAGTGGAAGTACAGAATTCAAAAAGGGCATTTTTAATTTGGGGGTTCATCAGTTACATTTAAAAAAGGAAAGTTTTGCAAGTCATTAATTAATTCTTTCACATATATATAATATATATATATTTACAGCTTTCCATGAGCCTTAATCCTAAAAAGAAGGCCCTAGAGCACAGTCAAATCAAGCATATGAATGTGGGCTACCAGTCTGTAAAAAGGTATGCCTTTGTTTACTTCTCATTCAGAGACAAAGAGGATTCTTCACTATTATTTCATTATTCTCTTTGGAGTTGGACTGACTTAGAGGCATAAATTTAATCACTGAGGGCAACTGCATAAAAAGCCCCATTATATCTCATGTGTATTGGATATTTAAATAGGGAATCCTATTTGTTACAATAAAAAATGGTGCTTGAGAAAATACAATTTTGTGGGTTATCTGCGTAACCAAGTTATTTGCAAATACTTGTGCCTCAGTGATTTTTGTGTTGTTATTCTACTTGCTGTATTTTTAACTTTCTAAAGGGATTCATAAATAAGAAATGAAGTTATTTTAGACTGTGGACATTAAACAATATTCAAAAGAAATTATTTACAATGATTCTTTTATACAATTCAACTGTTTCCCGACTCAGTGGTCTATTTATATCTGCATTAGAAATGGTTCTACACTGGAGTTTAAAATACAGTTTCAAAGTTCATGTGTGCAAGTGGAAGTGTATGAGGGTGCACGTGTGTATCTGGATCTTCCTTTTTACGTATGTATACACACAAACATACAGGCATTGTGGCTTACTACTACCAGATGCTGAAGCGTTGCAGTGCTAAGGCCATCTGTCACACTGTATTTTGTTTTCAGCTTTTCTTGAAAAGGTGTGAATGAGTATAAAGATTACATTTTAACTGTTTATTCCCTGTTTTCCCTGTGTAATTTTATAGCAGATTTTTTAAAACGGCACTTTCTTCTTGTTTGTATGAAATTTTGTTCTTGGTTTGAGGCTTTTTATATATATATTTCCTTGAAACAGGTAAAGCAAAAGAAAAAGACCACAATTTAAAATTAGCTGAGTGAGCTTTTATTTAAGAAAAATAAATCCTTTTGTTCTGTACAGAAAGCAGCATCTGTACAGAAAGCAGCATCTTGTGTAATATTTTTTACACAAAGCACTTTGGTGAGGAGAGAAAGTGGGATTATGTTTTTCCTAAACCTTACAGAGTAATCTACATATTTATACATGCTTACATCTATACATATGATCTTAATTTGCCATACTGTATATCTGGCTGATATATCTTGCTCTAAAGAAATGTCTGTTGCATGTCATGAAAAAACAAAAATTCAAAAGAATTAGTTACACCTTTTGCTCTTCTAGTACGTATAATTTTGTGATTTGTTACAGTTATTTTTCATACAATCATAAGTTATTTTTGTCCTGTTTCATAACATTCTATTTTATGTAAAAGGTGAAAGTGAAAGGTGTATGTGCATGGAATGAAATAAAACTGGAAAATTATAACTCCACTACATTACCTGTTGAACATATTATTGTCAGATGCCTTTAAAGTGAACTGCTCCAGCTGTTGTCCTTCACCATAAAACTACTTGTATTTGTATGCATTCACATAATTAGAAACAGAAATAGGAAAAAAAAACCCTCAGACATTTCTCAAACAGACCCACTTGGCTCAGAGTTTTAAGTCTGGATTTAATTATTATTGTGGTGAGGCTAGAGATTTGTAGAGATAAATGAATGCCTCAGTATGTGTTTACACCCTGGGTGGAGACACAAATAAAAGAAGAAGATTTAATTACATTTTTGTGCTGTGATAATTTTTAATTTTTATGGGTTTCTTTGGTCATGTGATTTGACAGTACAACATATCAAGGCATTTTGCTTTTTTGTCTGGTTATTGTTTCTAACATACTCAAGCAATTAAGCTATTTCAGAGCACTTAATGCAAGGAAGAGAGCATTTTTTTAAACTCTGCATTAGTCAAAATGAAAACAAAAGATAGAGACAGAAGTTGATGCATGCTCATGTCCAAAACACATCCTAAGAATCCAACAGGAGACAAGAAATTACCTCGTACCACACCCACATATTGGACTAGAAATCAAAGGACAAAATACAAACTAAAATAATAATTAAGAGCAATTAATTAATCCTACTGTTGTAGGATTGCAAGGAGACCTTTGAAAATAATGGTCCTAGCTGATCTTACTATGAAATTATTAACATGATTGGCTCTGTGTCAGCCATGAGCAGATAAAAACTACTAAGCCTACAGTCACTGACACTTATATATATGATCTTGTAGAGTTTTGCTAAGAATAAACTTTGCCTGGTGCAATCTTATTTACACTGCATTTTAATTTAATGTAGGAAACTGGCTCCATGGTTTAGCAAATATTGTTAGTGAATTCTATAAGCTACAATGAAGAACTGAGAGTTGCTGAATTCAAGTGTTTCAAAATTCAATTTTCTTTTTTAATGGAGAGCTTTTAAAATTAGAAGTATGAAAGAAGTATGGAAGTTCCATATGCAGTGGAGAGTAATATGGCTCAAAATACCTCAAAGCCATGTGCCTTTTCCTGTGTGCTTGAGCTAGACCACTGTTTCATGATGTCCTGCAAACTATCCTACAGCAAAATAGTCAAGTGTAAAGAAATAGTAAAGAAATTATGTGACAAGTATATTCCTCCAAAGAACATAAGTTCTGAATGAAAGTTTTCTAAACTTTTTATTTGATAAAGTGTTGGTGTTTGGGGTTTTCCTGTTTCAGAACAAAATCCCATTTTGAAACATCAGAAATTCTCACAAGACAAAAATTTGGGGGGTGGGAGAGACAGCGTTAATTCATTGCTTGTGTGTACTTATAGCTATGAATTCTCCCATGCAACTGTGCCAAAGCCCACTGTATTTGTGAATTTATACCAGCTCTGCCCTAATGGAAAACACTTCAATAAAGCTTTATGTACACCAATCTCCTTCAATAAGAGGAGAAAAAAATAAACATAATTCTTCCATTCTGAATATGTATCTACTTGTATTTACTGCACCTAATTACACAATAGCCTTATATTGGAAGACAAGAGTGAGGATGTCTTTATGCAAACAAAACCATTTTCCTAAACCATGATCCTCAGTAAAATTCTTGCCATGATCCTCAAGAAAATGCTTCACATTCAAACTTGCTGTTTCCTACCTCGGATCACTTTATAACTCCAAGTAACATCACATGTGTTTTGAATTCCCTGATTTTCAGACTGTTTCTGTTACCCACTGTTACCCCTTGAGAAGCAGTTTTAAAAATTTTCTCCCATAATGGACAGTCATAAAGTGGACAACTTGTGCATGACTGTGTGTACTCACAAACTGCAATAAACTACAAGAAACAGAATGGAAAAATTAATCTTACAGAATGAAAAATGTTAGCTCTTTTAAGGTTGCTATGTCTCCTTCCAAAATGTTAATTTATATTTTTCCTTTGCCTTCCTTGAAACTATAATGTTCTCATTTAAAAGTTAAGTATGAAAAATCATTCTACCACATCTTCCCATGCCATTTATAGATTTACAACCAAAGTAAATTTACCCAGCAGTCAGTATCATTAATGATTCACAAATGAGATGGGTTAGTTCAGTGAACTGTAACAAAGAACACCTTTCTATGTGTCTAGTTAAACGTTCCAACATGCCTTTGTTATAACTAAAAAATGCAAACCTTATGCATGGTTGCAGCTAGGTACACAGGATAAAACATTACAAATACACCTAGGCAGATAGAAGAAAATACAACCATTTCCTCAATATTATACTTTTTTCCCTTTTGATCAAAAATGTATCAATGGGCAGACTCCAAGGTTGGCTGCATGTAAATCATGTAGCTTCAGCTAGTCCAGGAATGAACAGAGTGAGCTTGATTAAGCTCATGAAAGGGTGAGCTGGCCTTCTTATTCCCTGAAAATTCTGGCTAAAATCTGTTGGAAAAATAAAAACCAAAGTGGCTTCTGCAACTGTGGCTGCCGTATTTACAATTGTAATAACTAGACTGGCAGTATTGTGATTTCACCCACCACTTTGCATAGCACACAGTTGTAATTAAGCTGTAGTTATCTCTGACTGGAGGAAGAGGAAGGATACTTTATTTTAATGGAAGTTATATTAGTAGTATATGAGGGAAGTTCCTAGAGAAAAAGTTAAAGCAGTAATACTGGGCCAGCTTATCCATTGAAGAAGGGGGAATAATGTTACATGGCACCATTATTGCACTAAAATTTTATTCATGATCAATTTGACTTTTATGCAATGAGGAGTTTAAAAAGTTCTTAAAAGAAATGGGAAGATTTTCCCCTGGAAGTTTAAAATCAGTGAAGGCTGAATTCCTATCACACATATTATTTTGCAACCCTTCTGTAAAAGCCAAAAAATGCATGGTAAAATTTTCTAGTTCCAATGTCAATTTTCTCTTTTGTGGTTTTGTTAAGACAGTCCAAAAAAGCACTGACTACAGTAGCAGTTCTTTCATCTAGCTTTGTACAGAAGAGAAACTGTATTAAAACGATTAAATTAATTTTAGGAAACCTGCTGAAATAGAATCTGCACAAAGCAGAACTGTGCAGATTTACTCAATGAGAATTACTCTAGCCAAAGCTGAACTAACATGTATAAAAAGGTGACTTTACCCAAAGAATTGAAATGCTGCTTAAAAGTTGAACTGGAAAGAATGGCACTCATATTCACTGTGGTACTCTTGTTGCTAGACTTTTTCCCTACTTGCAGCTGTGTGTTTCAGGTACTCAGGAGCCTATTTCACTGTTAGGTGCAGAGTTTGTGCTGGCAGTTGGGCTTTTTATCTTGGTGGGCCTTTTTCATAGAAACTGCATGCTATACACACTGCCGAGCAAACCTACTTTGAGTAAAGGCAGGGGAAGTTTGTATTTAGCTGAAAGGGACTTCTGTAATAGTAGCTTCGTTGCATTTACTTTAAACTTTCTTCTTTGATCCTTAACCCTAACATGACAGTCAAATGAGGCTATGCTTAATGGCTCAAAGGACTAAAAGAATTGATCATGCCATTCCCATTGTCCTTCATTTCACTTTCACATCACTATGTGACCTCTAATAGGACATTTACCATACAGGAACAAGCAGAAGCCAGAATGCTTGTCTGATCAGTTTTTCATGCCTTACGGATTAAGTTGTTAATTTTCACTGTATGAATTATGGCCTTCCACAAGTCATCACACATAATGAAGGCTGTTAGCAGATAAACAAGGACCTTAAGGGAAGTGATAGCTAAAAGACATCTTCATGCTCCTTTGGACAAAGGGATCACCAATGCTGAGCCTGGTGATGCAAACTGGAGCACTCTGATGGCAAAAGGTTCACTGAAGCAACTGGAGACCAGTGTGGCCCACACCTGACCACAGCCTGCACCTCTTCCAAATATGCTTTCTGCAAAGATCAGTAGTTTTGGTGACTCTCTGCTGCCTGAGAATCCCACCACGGGAAGGATCCTCAGAAAGCTGGCCATCTGCATTTTACACTGGACTTGGGAGGAGCATGGGTATTGGACAACACGAAAGGCACTGGATGTAATTCTGGCTGCCTGTACTAGAGAAAAACTGGAGCAGAAACTAATATTGGGGGTTTCCCAATTAATGCAACATATTGCATCAAATTAATCCCCATTAATACAGTCTAGTATTTCATGCCACTACTGCTGCATCTTTCTGTTTAGTGGCTTTAGCATATTTTTATGCTAAAACGAGTACTAAGAAGGGAGAAGGGAAAAGTATCTTTTCCCATCTGTTGTTCTCTTTCCTATGATATCTTTCTCTTTTGTTGTTCAGAAAGTCTTCCTGACAAAGCACACAAAACATTTAAGTCATTTTGGGGCTTCACAAATGTGAATGAGGGTAAATTTACCCCTTTCTCTTTGCAGAAAAAAGTAAGTAGGAAAACATGTTGTATGTCTTGCTTGACAATCATACACAAGTCTAAATTTGAATTGAAGTTTGGATTCAAAAGCAAAAATAAGTCAGAGATAAGTTCAGGAAACACATCACTGAAGGAAATGTGATATGTGAAAGAAAAAAGAAAAACAGTCATAGTACAACATAGTACAATATACCTCTATATATGTACAGAGACAGAGAAAGGACATACAGGAGCTGACAAGAGCTTTTTCCTTTCAAAGCTCTCAAGGTTGTTTCCTAAAACAAGAGGAGAATGCATCATTAACCTAAATTTGGGGTTGTAGTTGCCAGTAGCATTTATAAGACTATCAATTACATCTTTTCAGTCTAGGTAAAGCCATTGCAAACATCATTAGAAACAGAAATCAATAGTTACTGGAAGACATAGGTTGCTTATAACCTGGAAAACCTCACAATTGTGGGGTTTTGCCTTCCAATTTTGTCTTACTCACCTTGATTTTATGCCCACTGCACTTGAGAGTCTTATGCCAATTCCATGTAAACCCTTGAGCAGATTCTCAATGGCACTTTACTATATGTACCTATTAGCAGCAACTTGCCATGTTCACAAGTCTATCATTTTGGCATGGCAGAGTTGTACATCCACTCTTCCCTGACATAACCAACTGCATAAACTATACCACAGAGGAGAATTTTGCATTCACTGGTTCCTGTTCTTTTATTCCTCTGTTCTTTCATCTTGCATTTTGGAGAGAGAACTGATACCAGGTATGCAGTCTTCCTTGGTATTTCTGTGGCACTTACTGAATACCCTGAGACTCATTTGTAAGACGAGTGTGCCTACATGGGAAGTACAGAAAATCTCACCCCAAAGTCAGGAAGAACCTCTGTGATCTTCTCATCCAGTTTTTTGTTGAAATGGGAGATAATAGAAAAGTCTAAAAAAGAGCGACACAGAAATGTTAACTTTAATTCAGGCCCCATTTGAAGTGAAGTGAACAAGGAGTGATTCTCCTCCAGTCTATAGTGTGAAAGCCTGTAATGAACATGAATACCAAATCACCTAGTAAGTGCCACACTAAAAGCTCATCTAAATTTCATATACTTAGGGTTTGGTGAAGAGGAGAGAAAAAGTGAGTAATCTACTTCTTTTGCCTCTCAAAGCTGCTACTTGCTAAATTATGTGTGGGTCTGCAAAATGTTGGAATTAATCTCATGGCTTTACCTCATCCCACAGGCATTTAACAAAGGCAGTATTCTTAAATGCTGAGTTTCAGCTAACTATCAGAAGTGAGTGAGAGAAAAAGGGGACAAAGAGCACCTGACATGATGGCATGTTAATAATTCACTGAGACGTCTAGGATAACATATGCTTTCAGTACAACAACAGTTCATGCACTCCAGAAATAGGCCCACTCTTCTCAGCAAAGGAGATGGAGCACTTGATGAAAAATGGCAGCTAACAACTGTGTCACCTGTTTGTGCATCATTTAACCTGCATAGGAGTGTAAAGGCTTGTTGCTGCAGGGTTGTATTTTACATGCAAGAATTGAGAGGTTCTTTGCTTCTCTGAGTCTCTTCACAGCCTCCAGTTAATTAATCCTGGAAAACGTATGTGGAAATTTCAAACATGTGTCTTTGCACAGTAACAAAATCTAATGGGGTGCAAGGGCACTCCAGAAACAACAGGGTGAAAAAGGCTGCCTGACCACACTTCTCCAAGAGGTCACATTCTTAATAAATTCTTTGAATACCATAATTGTGATAGCCCCCTAAAATATATGCATGGCAGATCTTGAAAAAAAATTGAAAAGCAGAATCAAGTTATGCCCCAGACCAAATTCAGAGCAAAGATAACACCCCACCACCCCTGCCCCCCAACTTCTCCTTTGCCAGTGTGCATTTTCTAAATGAGGATACATTGGAAAGACTTATTGCCCAGATTATCTCCTGGACTTGCTACCTTTCATCACCGTCAAGCATGTCTGAAAGTAACAAAGCCATTTTCAGTGTTACTCATGGTACTACAAGGTTAGCAGCTGAGGAAAACTCAGGGATGTCGTTAAGCATAACTTCTTTTCAGCAAAGGTAAGTAAGTTCTGTTATGGAATAACATGTTGAGACAGTTAAGACCTGCTATCTAAAATGCAGGAATTGAGTGAAACAACCTTGAGGCTTTATCCCTTTTACCTCCATCTGTCCGCAGCAAGAGGAAGATGCTGATAAAAATAACAGCGGGTTCTGCCCAGGCTCTGCATTTGCTGAGAGATCTAGGCCCCACACCTGCCTGTTCCCTTGGGGTCACGGGTATCTAGAATACTCTTGAGAATGTCAGGGAAGATCTCCTCATGCCTTTTTGAACTCAAGGGATTCTTTGTTGTGTGAAACAACTTAGAAGGATCCACAACAACGAAGAAAAGCTGGTACTGGCCACTGTGTTATTTCAATAACCAAAAAGCAAAAAGTGAAATTAGCAAGAGTCATGTTTCACGCAGCAGATCAACTGCAAGCATGTGTTTCTTCTACTATTCAGGGGATTTTTAAATTTACATAAAACCAAGCAAAATTATGTGCACAAAAAAAAATCAACAAAACAGAGGATAAGGTTTCTGTTTCAAAGCAGCAGCCCTGGTAACACATGTGGCAGTTGCACAAGACAAGTGAAAACATACAAATTGTTAAAAAAATCCAATCTTAATGCCAACTCAAATAACCTTGCTGAGTCATAGAATTCTAAGAAACTGTGCCCTCACTCCTGTGACTGTTGATGTACCTCATTCAGTCGGTATGTGATGTTTCTAAATTTGTTGATTGTCTCAGTCCTACTGCTTGACAATGCTAATTTTGTTCCGCTTCCTTTATGTTTGATAGTTCTGGTTTCGAGCTAAGGTACTCTGATTTTGAAGCAGTGTCTCTCTGTTTCCATGGAATTAATTTTATGCTTACATTGGGAAGACACAGAATGCTTGTGTTTAGCAGAAATGTGCTGTGTGCTTTACTGATGTTTGAAAGATTGCACTGATAAAAATATTTGGGAAATTAATATGGTGCCTATTTGTACTGATAGACTGAAAGAGTAGTTTTCTGTACAAGGGAAAGTACAGCCAGACTTCGGGAGATTATCTTAAAATGAGCTCACAGGATTTTTTTCCTTTACGTAGGAAGCGTCACTGATCAGATATGTACTTGTGCAATGAGGGCAGTTATAATCCCGTAGCAGTTTAGTTTCTCTGAAGTTCCTGGAACTAGCTTGACATAAATCAGTATTGGCAGAGTCAGAATCAGGCATTCAGCCTTAGAAAGTGACTATGCCGGGAAGTGTGTGCAGATCCACTCCCTTGGAGCCCTGACTGTAAGGAACTCAAAAGAACACTCTCCTGTAAAAATATTTAGATGAATTTTGGTTTTTAAGACAGCTGGTAGTTATATTGTGCTCTGAGGATCTTCTCTGTGATGTTCTGGGTAGCAAGATAGGCTATAAAGTAACTACAAACTATTTGCAAGCAGATGCATAGAAATTTGTCATCAATGTCACATTCTTTACTTTTCAAAAGCAAATCTGCCACAGATGTGGCAGCATAAGGTGACCTAAAAGTGAATGAAGTGAGAAATTTATTGCTTAGCAGTCTTAAAAAGTGAGCTGGAGTGTGGATAAAATGTTCTCATTTCCACAGTCAAACTACAGTGACGTCTGGACTGATGTGATTATGTGTTCTTAAATTCAGCTGAGAGCATACAGCAGAACTGTTAACAATTTCTTCTCATAAGCAAAGACATTCATTGATGGTCTTTTTTTGTGTGTTTGGTTTGTTGGTTTTTTAAATTAGATCCTTAGATAAAAATCTCTTACCTTTTATTTCTTCTCACATGGTACACCAGTGGAAAATACCTTCTGAAGTAAGCACCAGAAGAAAGCTTCATGACTCATACACTCCATGGTTAACCATTAATCTCATGTTTGTGATCACTGTATGAGAACAATGCCATTTCTAAGTAATGCTCTTAGTGCTGAGAGAAACTATTTGCACTGCACATCTTTCATCTTTGTCTACCATCTATTAACTCTAAACTGTCAACTAAAGTACTTCAAAATGCAAAAGTCAAACCTGATGAGTTCTGATTGTGCCAAAATCTCTGTAAGAGTGATTTAAAAAGAGCCATAGATGCTGATGAATATTTGAGTCATGCATCTTGAAGCAGTATTTATTGATTTTTCTAAGAGCTGTTTAGATTTAGTTCCGTATTCTTGTACTGTTTGTACTGTAAAGTAATGCAAGCTGGCTGTATGTATTTGTAGGATGGCTGCAATCAGAAGAGAATGCAAACAAAAAATCTCCAATATGACAATATAAAATTGCCATATGAATATAAAAATAATATATATAATAGAAATATATTAAAAAAAATTATCTTGAAACTTATGTCTCTTTTGAGTCAGAATCAACTGTACTAAATCTGGTTCCAGATTTCAGTTTCTTATTATGCATTCTGACCCCACTCAAAAACTTCTAAGAAATTATGGATTTTTATTTTATCCTATTATATCAAAACAATAATGCCTATTATTTTTCTTCTCTGTAGTAGTTTTTGAACAGTTACAACTATTTATGAGCACATTTTTGCAAATGTTGACCAAGAATATTTAATCTATTTTTCTCAACCATGAAGGATATCATTAAAATTGGAATGAAAAAAAATTAATCTTTCAGTGGCAAAATCCTCACAGAAACTTCTGAGGTACTTTACTACCATTGGTCTATAAGTATAACTTATGCTGATGAAGCCTCAAGACTAAATCCTGCCCTAAATTTGGTCTAGTTTAACTGCAATTGCTTTTCACTAATGATAGTTGCTGTCTACTCATTTCCTATACTATCTACAACGCTTTAATGTGTAGTAATTTGAAGCACTTGAGTGTAATTATATCAGTTCTCTCTTTTTCATAACTGATTCTTCCTGATTTCGATTTGGTGCAAAAGCCAAATCTTAACTCCTTCCCATATTTACAATTTCCAACAAAAGAACAAGACTGCTGAAATCACAGACAATTTATGTAATAATGGATGTTCAAATTAAACTTTTATATTTTGCTCTTTCACTCTTCTCTCAAACCTTTTAACACCTGCTCTTTGCAATTTGTTATTATACAAGACTACTTAATTTCCTTGTGGGAAGAGGACAGTATTTTTATTTGGGAAAGAAGAGAAAGAGACTTAAAAAGAACAAACTTCCCCATTTTTGAGGAAACATCACAAGTGAAAAATAAAAAGAGAGATGATTAATTCTAAGATTTAAAGCCCCTAAATAACTTAGCACTGGAATACATCTAAATATTAAAAAAAAAATTTTCTCCCATCTTTGACATGCAGAAACTTTTACCTGATGCCAGAAGCTTATAGCACATCGATGGTTAATCGAGAAGCCCTTTACTGATCCACATACTGCCATTTTTTGGTTCACTTCGCATGAAGAAAAACACAAGAAAGCAATGAAATTTCAACTTTTATGTAAGACGTATTCATTGATAGTTTTTTCAAAGGGTTTTTCTGGTATGATTTTATGTCTTGCAATACCTGTGGTTTAATCTATGGGTGAGGATGCCAAAATGCAGCAGTGCATGTCACAATTCAGTGTGTGAAGTACTTCAGACAGAATACAAATTGCCTGAAAACTGTGGAGACTGAAGGTGCTTCTACCATTTCGGTATAAGTGGAAAATGTCTAGTTTTTCCTTTAAAAAATAAACCATCGGCTTGACACTGTCCTGCTTTGGTGTTGCTGGTGAGAACACTGCATCTTCCCCGAGCATCCCACATTGGGATCCGGCTCTCCCGGAGTCGCTGATCCCCGTCGGGGGTACACGGGCGAGACCATGGGGACACTCACGCAAGCACTCTCAACCACCTGTGTGGTGGAGGCACACACGCGCGCTAGCAGTCTCAGAAGTGCCGATCGGAAATAAAGGAGCGGGAGGGGCCTCTCACATAGAGTTCTGAGGATTTATTCCACGGAGAGTCCAGAGGCAAAAAGACCCCGAAGGCAGAGGGTTCCAGGGTTATATAGGGGGAGGTACAAGGGGCGGGTGAAGCAACAAAGTCCAATCCAGTTAGGGCCAGGGGGCAGGGAGGGTGCAGGCTGATGATACAGGGACCAGTGAGGAAGGAGGGGGGAGAGGCCAAAAACAGAGAACCAGTGGGGCTTCGAATTACCAAGAACTTTCTAGATAACATACATTTTAACAAGGGGAAATACATATCCAGAGGAAAAGGGGTGGAGGGCCAATGGGCCAACTAAATATAGTCAATTGTGGGTACTCACCCTAGCCTGGAGGGGGGAAGATGCTACACCTTAGAGCTGGCCCACCATTGAACCTCAACTGATCTCAGGCCTTGCAGCTCCCCAACTGGTCTGGCGGCAGCCACAATCGCTGCAACATCGGCTCACATGGCACAAAAGAAGGCAGGATAGATCCAGTGCAATCAGAAATGGATGTCCAAGTGGGGACTTGTCTAGTTGGGTAAGCTAAAAGTAAGTAGTGGTGGCAGAAAACACCGGTACAAACTTCTGGGTGGAGCTGCAAACAATGTCACTAGCATACTCCGATAAAAATGCCAAGACCAGGGGGGTGGGGGGTTATGTGAATTATAGCTCAGCATGGTATGATGCTCCTTCCCCTTCCATGAAATAAAACTGGGTGACAGTTTTCAGACAAAGAAGCAGCATCCTCCCACTGAACAACCTTACAAGCTTGACTCCTGGTTGAGTAACCCAGATAAAAAGTATTCATCTTTAATCTCATTTTCCAAAAGTTCATCACATTTTTTTCCTTTGTTTCAACTGTATAACCTTTAATTTTTTCTTCTTCTCTTCTCTTCTCTTCTCTTCTCTTCTCTTCTCTTCTCTTCTCTTCTCTTCTCTTCTCTTCTCTTCTCTTCTCTTCTCTTCT
>VZTI01002338.1:0-12210 GCA_013397865.1 Struthidea cinerea | reverse complement strand
CTGCCCTCTCTTCTTTTCGTTTGCTGAACAAAACATTTCCAGGAGGCATATTTGTGTATTGGGGACCAGTGAATTGTATTCCCAAAGTGTTGGAGACATTACAGAAAGTTTTGGCTGTGAAGCTGCAAAATCTTGTTTAGCAAGTTTTTAATGGACAAGCCTGTGCTATTCACCACAACAGGGAAGTGTGGAAAGACCTTAAGCAAAAAAGCAACAAACAGATTTTTCAAGTAATAGTAAATGCTCAATGTAAAAAAACTCCAACAAACCAAACCAAACCAAAGCAACCAAAAAAAAACCCCAAATCACAAAACCAAAAACCCCAATAACAACAACAAACCAAAATCACAAAACCCAAAGCACCCTGTGATCCTTTTATAAAAGAATTTAAATATGCAGAGCAAACCAGTGTAGTATTTCCAGTCACAAGGAAGAAAAAATAGAAGATCTGGGGAAGCTGCAAGGGGAAGATCAAGATCAAGATCAAGATTAGGGAAGTGAAAGCTTTTGACACGAAGAAGAACAGGAAAATCACTCAATTCTAATATGTGTAGTGCCACGAAAACTTCTTAAGGCTGAGTAATGGAAGTTGCTGAGGTGAAGTGCAGGCTAGACTTTTGACGCAGAACACCTTCAACTCAGCAATAACAGCATTCAACAGCAAAAATATCTCACCATAGATGTTTGGGTTTGAAGAAAGCATTTGAGAGCCTTTATCAAACTTCTGAATTTTTTCATATCCCTAGAACAACTTGGAATATTACTACATGCTGTCAAAACCAATTAAAAATGTCAAGGCTTTACATATGGGTACAGCAAGCACTTTTAAAGGAAACACAATCAGCTTCAATGTAGCATTTGGTACCAAAATTCAAGTCTCTCACTTCTCACTTTTTACATTTGCTTTGTAATGAAAAATTTGCTGAGACAGAGTTTGGTGTAGTAACAAACAACAAATTAGAAAAGACATTTTGAGTTTCCTAATAGAGTTTTTAAATGCAAACTCCAACAGCTATTAAACAAGTAACAAAGCACTCTGAAGTGCTGCAAACAGCAGAACTAATAATGGTTTATTAAAAAATAAAAGCAAATCCAGTGGAAACTCTAGGAGATTCTGATTGAAGTGCTACTTAAAAGCAAAGAAACACAATTACCATACCTTAACAGTAAACTATCAGTCAAAGAAGTCATTTGGGAGGAAAAACCAGCACAAGTTGGAAATGTACCAACTGCAATGATTACCTTAAATTACAACTTTATGAATAAACTACTGGATCTTCAATTCTAAGTGCATTACTGCCTAGAAGCTAACTCAAGAAACAGATAGGTGTCTAAATGCTTTTGACAGAAAACACCTCGGAAAATTACTTCTAAACACATTTTGAAACCTTTTGTTTTGTCAGAGTTCAAAACCTTATTTTTAAAGTTATCTGGAAAAGACAGTAAGGATATATAATTCATGTGAAAATATGTTGCTGCATGTTTGCCAAGTTATTAGCAGTCAGCTGAAGGAATTTCAGTAGTGTATAGCGTGTAATGATGGCGACTATATGGCACTTCAAGTAAAGGACATGCAGAAAATAGATGGCAAAATCCATAGTTGGAGCACTAAAAATCTTCTCAGCCTTCCTCTTTCCTTAAAACCTAAGACAAAACTTTCATGCCAAAGTTATAGATTTCTAATGGGGAAAATGAACCGATTTCACAAGTATTTCAGAGGATGTTACAAGTTTTTCTACAAATAACACAGGAGGAAACAAAGCCAAAATGAAACAAAACCAAGAGGATTTTCTTGTAAGAGTCAGCAAAAAATTGTGAATGGGAAGTAGTACAACGACTAGTCACTGTTTTGTGCTATCACATTTCCTAGTGCTATTGCTTGCATCTGATAATTAATTTTATCTGGTTTGTCCTCCTATAAATTTCAAATTTCACTTTTCCTCATATAATCCATCCATTTACAGGGATAATAGCCTATAAAGTTAATTACTTTTAAAAAGTAAACTTACTCTTTTGCTTAACCTGGTTGTCACACTTGTCCAAAGAAACCCCCTCACATATTTTTTCTACACATTTGCACAGAATTCCAGCAATTAATTTAGAGACTATTTTTATGCTGTGTCCTTACACTTATGTTGTTTCCCCCAGGTCAAAAATAAAACAAAAACATCCAAAACGCCCCCCCCCAGTCAAAACAACAACAATAAAAAAAATCAGAAAAACACACTTCTATGAAAAGTAAAGTTGAATAATTTAAAGTCATGTTTTTAATGGCAGTCAAGGACAGTAACAGTCTTAAAATCAATATAAAATTTGCTGTCGAAATGGAGCTTCAACTAAGAAAGCTATAACATCTTTATGAAACTGAAAAAATAAGCACAAGCATCTAAACAATAGCATTATTCTTCCTGCAGAGCAGTTGTTTCAATTGTTGTATTGTGCTTCTGCAAGGCATGGGAAGGTATGGTGTAACAGTTGTTTAATCAGGAGGAGTCAGAATCATAGCAGGTATTATTCACTGTTACTATCATAATTTTCTTTTCACTTTTCTTCCTATCTCCAGCACAGAAACATTTTTTACTCTGGGGAGTGCACAGGGAATTACATACTAGTACACACATTTATGAGAGGACATAAATGTTACTTAACTTGTAAGAAGTCTTCCAAATAGATTGGAGAAAGAAGTGAATACTGAATCAATTACATCTATTCCAAAGATGGCAAAGGATGGTAAAGTGCATTCTCGTACTTCAAATTGTCAACTTCAGCATTATTGCACTCCATATTTAATGGAGTCTGCAACATATCCCATTGCTGCAATTTCATAGATAACACTGATAGTAAACCAGTGTGCTACTTTTGACTCTTTTACAGTTTCATAAATGAAAGACAAGTAAAGATAAACTGCTGTCTGTCAGGAAACAAAACACCCCACAGCAACAAAAAAGCAAACACACACTCCTAATCCCACAGCTAAAACCCAGATGACCTGTGTGTTTGTAAATTAGGAATGTTTTGTCAATGTCTATACTTATGTTAATGATATGTTGCCTTGACTTGCTATGTTGCCTTCCCTCCTTGGACAGTGTTATCATCTGATGATTAGAGAGATGCCTCTGCCCAAATTAAGGTGCAAACAAGACCATATGCCAAAGTCAATAGTACAGAATTTATTTAGCAGTAAATGTTAGGTGAAGAGAGAAAGAAATAGAAAGAGAAGAGGGTGGGGGGGAGGGGAAGGAAAAAAAGAGAGATTAAGCAGAAAGATAATCACCAACCCCGTGGATCCAGTGGTGTCCTGTTGGTCCTCTTCTTCTGGTCTTCTTAGTAGTGGGGTTGTCCCACAAAACATAGAGTTCAATGGGTTCATACATGTTCAGGTATATGTGGGAACACCCAAGCATATTCCCTGTGGATATATATTTGGGCTTCAGTGGTCACAGCTTTTATACACTTTGCCACAGTGGGCAAAACCCTTTTGTGATCTTAACAGTGTTTACGACAATTATGAGAGGCAGATATAAATCAAATTTGTTTTTCCAAGTTATTTATCTCAAAGATGGTTCCAAAGAGTAATATGACTTCTGTCTTTGCTAAAAGAAGTTTATTTCTAGTAGTTGCCATTCTTCACTAAATTGAATATAAAAAGAGGCGAGAAGGGAATACTTAATTGAAAATGACTGTCAAGAATACTGTGCAACTAGGCTCAGAGAAAGAGTATCATCCATTATGTTCCTGATTCTGAGAAATGTTTTTCCACAGCCTGTATGTGAAAGAAGTTAGTTTAAGCTTTCTTAGGTCCAACAAAGGAGTCAGACAGCAGAGCCCAAGTCTGACAGACATATCTGTTAAACGATGAAATACAGCTTTAGTTTTGCTAAAGACCGACACTATGGTAAACTTGGTGAGTCTAATGCTGTTCAGTGGCATGTGTGCATATGTGCTCCTTATCTGTAGAAGTTCTTAGCGTATAAAATGAGACAGGCAAAGATTGGAGAGGATCAGATGTGGTTGCAGATGCACCAACAGCTCATGGCCTTCTGCCTATCCCAACTGCCACAGGTGAAAGCTCCAAAAAAAGTAAATCAATTACTTTTTCTAGGTGAGCTGAGCAAGGCCTGCTTACAAAAAGTTAACTATCAGAGGCTTCAGATACCTATTTGCGTATCCTTTATCCTCAAGAGGCAGAATTGCTTGACAAGTGTATAAAGAGTATTGACACCACTCAAGCATTTTCCTCAGTGTTGCCATGTAACAATTCTGAGAACTGTGAGATAAAACCAGGTAAAAGAATGCTGGCAAAACATCTTTTCCTGGGTGTGGTTTTGGAAGAGTCCACTAGTCTTCTCTCAGTGTTACTGTTGCAAACACTTAAGCTTATAAAGATGCAATTGTCTGCCAACAGCATCAAAGAAGATGACCACAAACTCTAGACAATTAAAGGCATTAAATGTACATTAATTAGTGCTTTCCTCTTTGGGAGCAAGCGACTGTATTACTACCATATATATACCTGCCAGGTGTATATATACATAGATAGATATGTAGATATGTATATGTATATATAAAGCATAAGAGGTAATTCAGCATGAGTAAAGGTCAGAGCAGACAGGGAAAACTGGCAATTCTTAGGGTGCCCTTATACACGCTGAATGTATTTCATGACATGCTACTCAGTCACAGAGACTGTATCTGCTGAACACTTTCTTGCCTATACCTCTGATGACACACATTTCATACTAAGACAAATGAAATTATAATCAGGCAATCTGTAATTTTTAATTTAAATTATCTTTCATTGTCCTTCCAACAAAGGGATTATCTGTCGGAAAATTTCACTGAAATTGGTCTCAAAAAAGAAGTATATTAGTGTTGGCAATTCACTCACTGCTGTTTTCTACTTCAGCTTCCTTATTCTTGGCCTAGACTATTAAATAGATGCCAGTTAATATTGTTAATTGTACAGACCTACAAATCCTTTATTGAGTTAAGAATGGTTAATCAGCTGGTCTAAATCAATACTGCTGCATTAATCTCAGCCAAAGTATGTACATTATCTGTCTGGTTACCTTCAGCCCATCATGACCATCATGATGGTAAATCAGATATGTATTCCTGGTAAAACAGAGTATGTCCATGTATATGTAATCTTTTTGAGATTTCAAAAAAGGCCATAAGGCAACTTATGGAACATACAGAATATATGGAAACTGCGTTAAGAAAGAATATTTTTGTTGTTTTTTCCATATTTTAAGTATTCCCTTAGACATGACTCTATTATCTTACTGTTTCAATAATTTCTTTTTGCCTATCAAGCTTATCATAAACGTATGTGAAGATTTTAGCAATATATGGAGTTGAAAATATATATAAAGACCCAGATAAGGACAAAAAAACCTGAAGTGGAAAGCATTTATATGGTAATTGTCATGAACGTGTTACAAATGACAGCACAAAAGTGCAAAAAAGATGAGCATAAAAATTCTCTCTCAAGGCAATGGTGTGGCTGTGTTCGATGTCTCTTTGCTAAGGAATTTTTCTGGGAGTAAAGGCAACAGTATGTTTTACTTTTATAACTTAGCTATCTCTAAATGGTTTTGTCAGTCAAGTCTCCCCTAAGCATTTTTGAATGCCTTTGGTCAGTTTTAGACAAATATGACACAGCTATCAATGATAACAGCTCTTGCAGATGCACATAAAATAGAGCAAAGAAGAGAAAATGAATCAGTGCTCCAGTGACTCACTGACAGGATGCATGGTGAATGCAGTTTGCCTTTAGAAACTGAAAACATACACAGAAAATTTCTCATTATAGGACGAATTTTAATATGAGTGCATCTATTCCAAGATACAGAATAATGCAAACATGAAACAGAAACCATAGGAAATAGTGATTTACTGCTCATAGAGCTGCATGTTTTAGCAGTGTGGAAATTCTGAAGGTGGCTAATGTCTTGGGTGGAAGGTACACTTTACAGAGAACTTAGAGGTTCTCTGAAAAGAGACAAATCCATGTGTCACAGGTCTGGTATTTAGTCTAATGGAAGTGAGGTGATCACTAAATACACATACCATGGGAAGCAATAACGAAGTTTAGAGAAGACAGTAGGTTACCATGGACTTTTAGGCATGACAGAGTAATGCCAGGACATTTATTACTGTCTGAACTCTGGTCTGTTGGAATCGTTTATCTACCCAACATTCTAATACACATGCTTTAATTACACTACCTGACTATCTCAGCCTCTTAGAAATCATTTTGTGTGCAACAAAATCTTGGGTTAGGGAACTGCCATTATTCACTAGCAGAAACAGTAAGAAGAGCACCTCAGACTCAGTCTGAGCAGCTGAAGCTGCTGGTTTTACTGTTGCCACCCAGAACTTAGCTCTCACTGATTCTGTTGTCAGGCTTGGATTAGGAAGTAGATCCTGAAGTGCCGGGCAAAGTGAGTTAAACTGTTTCCAGTTTATGTCCAAAAGTCTATGAAGTTGATGGAGAACATACTTGATCTGATAATTCAGCATCAACAAGTTTGGTTCAGGACAATATGTACTTCTTCTGTAGTGTTTTAGTGACAAAAGCCTACAGATAACATGAGTCATACTCATGTTATCTGACGTTACATTGCGTTGTTTAACCCCAGCAGTACACATTTCACCCAGTGATGGAAAAGTAGTTACTAGAGGTGTTTCATTAGACAAATGCATATCTGCTTTCTTCCCTGTTGCTGCCTTTGTGAGACATTATAATGCAGTCAGACCTGAAAAGTGATTTGTCTGCTGTCAAAACAGTCCAGAACTCAGAGCAAGACCAAATTTGTACCTAATGCAAGTTTTTCTACTTTATCCCATATTTGCTTTTGCAAATATTTGCAAGGGACAAAAACTTCTACGGCTCCTGCATTTTCTACCAGTTTCATTTACACTATTCACTAACAGAAAAATAATGCTGCATAAAAAAACTCTTGAACTAAATTGTCTGCCAAAGCAAACACTGGGGTCTTAGATATTTGAAATAAGTCTTCAGAATGCATTCTATAGTTACAACAGACTGAGCAATAGAGCTGTAAGAGGGTACACGAACATTTCCAAATGCCAAGTCCTGCAGAAAGCTGTGAAATGTCATCATTCAGTTCACCTCAGTAGACAAAGACCTTTGATGACCCCTGGTGAATAAACTAAGCACTGCATTTAAATTATAAGGCAAGATGTACTTGGAAGAATAGTTCAATGCTCACTATCATCAAAAAACCAAATAAAAGCAATATGAAAAGGACACAATTCTTCTACAACATGCCAAAGAAAACAGCTCTTCTGCAGCCGGGCTAGCAGCAGACCTGAAAGATGTACAAGACAGTGTAATATCTTAAACAGGTTTAATCTAATGAACTATATTCCTGCATCCGTTAAAAAAAAAAAAAGGGTCAAGCTATCAGATGAAAATTATTTTACTGTACAAATGCTGTATTTCTTTTATGACCTAGAGAAGAGGAATCTTTAAATGGTACAGCAATCACAAGGAGAATCCAGACACGTCCTGCACTGTTTGACATTGCTTAGGGCACTGAGAAGGTTCCTACTGCTCCTTTCCACAACAGCTCTTTCTGCAAACACTCTGTGCTAAGCTTGTGTTAAGTTCTTCCTTTTGGAGTCATGTATTAATGATGGGAAGTCCTTCATCAAACAAACTCAGTGACTCTGCATTCCTCTGGAGAATAGTTAAGGGAGATGTAGAGTTATAGAATTATTTATCTCTTTTTCTTTAAATACACCGATTCCTACAATGACTAAGATAACATACAATATAAACTCCTCTTTAAAAGGACAGCATGATGTAGGCCATTGCCTCACAACAGCCATAGAAAACCTTCAGAATTTTTTACACTATGTCTGAAATGTTAAATTAATTTTTTAATATTGTTTTAAAGAAAGAAGCTGAAATTTGTTAATTAATTGCATACAACTGTTATTTCATAATGGAAATGCATATAAAGTAGGAAGTGTCTAACCTAGTCACATCCATAAAAGTTACATCTGTTTTATAGCTAAGATAAATAATTTATTACAGGTAAGCAACATACGTACAATACAGACCAGTTGTAGACACTTCTCCACCATTCCTGGTCTTTTGGCAGTGAACTTTAGCATATGTGTGGGAGACACAAGGTAACTGCAAACTTAGAGCTGAAGTGAAGGACGTTTTTACAACCCAATGAAAGGGGAAGCACTAAATCACCGAGTTTAGACATAACACTTCTATTTACCAGTTATAAAATTTATCAATAACATTCAAACTATTAACGGACTGAAGAATTTCTTAGTGTGGTGTAACATTTTTGCAGGCAATTCTGAGTTTCACACATGGTTTAAATTCCCCATCTCTCTCTTCTCCATCATCTTAGACTTCAGTCTAACAAAGCCAGACAAATTTATTTCTCACCAGGAATTTCAGAAACGTTACAGAAAATGAAGTATTTCTTGGAAAATCATGGGATTAATCAATTCGTTTAGAAAAGCAGGACCTGGGAAAGTTGAAGGGTCATTTGCAGCTCCAACAGATGCTGCAAAAAAGCCTGGAAGATGCTGTTTTCTCTTACCCAGCAGCTCTTTTCAGGAGAAGGAATGCAGGCAGAGCTGGGAAAGTGACCATCCCTGAAATGGCAGGACAAAAGCATATTCCCTTCTAACTCTGCTGAACCACAGAAAGGAGTGTCAGGACAATGAGTTTCCCACCTTTCTTAGAAAGTTACACTTTCCTTGCACCCTTCTTCTAGTGTTCACCAATTAAAGGAGGGCAGCTCTAGAGAACACAATATTGCATTTCTTCAAAACTTATTAAAATACAGCATTTTTGTCTCTATTCTAGACAAAAATGCTTTCAGATTCAGAAAACTATGGCATCAAAAATTAACACTGAATCCAGCTACAAATATAAAAGAAACCTTTCTCTATCAGGCTAATCTGCCACCTTTGATTAACTATCATGTGTCCTTCAGCTGTCAGAGACTATTCAAAGACAGCCTGTCATACTGTATTTGTATCTTGGGCTGTCACTTGACATTTTAGATTATAGTACATGTGATCCAACACTATGTGTGAAAGTGTTACAAGAAAACCCTGCCACTATTCTGACGAACAAATCAATAACAAAATATGGGTGATGAAGAAACCTCTTGACACATTTAATGGTTGTTTTTTCAACCTGAATAAGTACATTATGTAACTGAAAGCACTGACCTACTAGCTAGCAGTGGTACTAACATAATGAAAGGGGAAAATAAGGACCTCAGGAAAGTACCTTTTCAGTCAAAACACAAAACTGTGTTATCATCTGGTCAGTGGTTTACAATGCAGATACACCACAGAGAATATGCAATCTGCATAATTAATTCACATTGTTAGATATTGGGTCACCTGAGGATGCCCGTGAAATCAGTGAAAATACAGATCTTTGTACTTTTTCTCTACCAACAGGAAAAAGGTAAAATACTTCCAGATACAGACACAGGAAAAAACAGAGGGATCCAACCAGTTCTCATTGCTGTCCTCATCAAAATATTTCACCACATTTACATTAGATAAGCATTGCAGCCCAATGCCATGAAATAAGGCCTTAAAGACTGGGTAATCCTCAACAATAAACACATATGTTTAGATTTGTATCTGTATTACGTCCACACATAAAAATTTTTTCGTGCACCAAATACACTGTGATCTGACTTTTATACAGACTGTTTGTTATACAAACCAAAAACTACTTTGAGTTTCTCTGAGAAACAATTTGAAGCTTCTAGCAAGAGG
Source organism: Struthidea cinerea (assembly GCA_013397865.1). Classification (NCBI taxonomy): domain Eukaryota; kingdom Metazoa; phylum Chordata; class Aves; order Passeriformes; family Corcoracidae; genus Struthidea; species Struthidea cinerea. The sequence continues at coordinate 2,409 of VZTI01002338.1, read as the reverse complement.
ATTTAATATTATCTGGTTGCGCCATGAGGCAGCCATTACCCTGAATAGATGCTAGGCCTCTCTTACAGCTAGAAAAAGGTTTTTTATTGTAACTTGACAGTAGGTTCATTTAATTACCTGTGCCTAAGATATAAGATGTTTGTATTACATCATATGACTTGTGTAGACCAGTTTTAGTTTTTTTCTTTGTAGCCCACTGTAAAAAGAATAATAGTGTTCCCTAAATTTCTTTTATAGCGTTCTCTTCTTGGTGAAGAAAAGTAGAATGTAGCATTTCAATCATACAGATGATTCCTTTCTCTGAAACTTCTGGAGAATCAAAAGTGGGAAAAACATTATTTTTGCAAGTGGATATCTACTTATCTTACCAACTGCCAGCCTTCAGGGCAGTGTGAAGGATGAGTAGGTGTAAGAAGTTTTTTTGCCTGATCTCACAAACTGAAAGGGACACTGTCAGTCTAAAACCTGTATTTTAAAAAATCTTTCGTAAAAAACTTCCATGAAAAAAATTCCTTTTATTTGGACCATTTTTTATGGCTCTCTCTTTTTATTTTTTGTTCAATTAGAACAATAAAAGCAGACCATGCAGACTCATTTTTGAGTGCATTCATTTTAACATGCTGTCTCATGTGGTAATACGATATTGTGGCATTGAGCTGAAATCCCCTGCAGGAATATGCTGACTTTCAATGCACTCTACTGTACAAAATGTTTACAAACACTTAAAAACATTAAATATAACTCATAATTAATCCCCAAATGTTAATGCACTTTTGTTACAAGTGTCATTGATTATCCTTTAAACTAACAAAGAAAGATTCCTTTTCACTACTGTGATATATTTCATCCTAATTTATTACCCTAATCCCCCTTATTATTGGTATCAGTTTCCCCTGTTGACTGTATAAAACTTGTACAGAGTACTTAAAAAGGACAAGAAAATATTATTGAAAAAATAATTAGCGGTTTGCTTCATTAGCTGCTTTTAGTACCCAAAATTACTTCATGTGTTTTCCCTTCTTCCCCTTCTTTTTAAAGCTTGCTCCCTCTCATGCCTTTCTTAAAGTATCTGGAATTTTTTTACATACTACCTAAATGACAACAAGGTTCTGACAAGACAGACAAGCAATGCAAATAAATGAATTTTGAGATACCATGGTAAGATGATGATGATTTTTTTTTTCCTTATTGTCAGCTGCAACATTCTACTTGCAGCTCCAGGACAAAATCAAAAGTCAGTTGCAAGTCCTTCCAAAAAGATACAGTAAACTTGCATATGCCAAGTGATACAGTTTCCTATGATGAGGTTACTGCTCATGCAAAAGGCACCTTAATACTCACATGCAACATTCTTGGAATACAGGTAATAAATGGTCTTGTAGCTCTCTAGGACATTGTTATTCTATCTACCAGTGAGAGATCATCGAGCATGCGTTTTCATGTGATGCATGCCTCATTTTAAGTCAGTGACTTCTATACATTATCTAAATGCTTTTCAGAAATCAACTTTGAAATTTGGTATTTTTTGTCTGAAGAAAGACTATTCCGGAGATGCAGGGCAATATTCCAGGTAGATGTTTATTTTTCAGGTTGGATAAGGCCTTGAGCAACCTGGTCTAATGGAAGGTGCCACTGCCCATGGCAGGGAGGTTGGGACCAGAGGGTCTTTAAGGTCCCTTCCAACCCTTAACATCCTATGATTCCATGATTCTGTGATTTAGAAAAAGATCTGGATTCAACCTTAAGCCTGCATAAATCATTCAGTACATATAACAATGCTTTTAAATGTCAGTTGCTATCATTCAGGTTTGTTTTCATGAAGTTTAAAGCTACCAATTTATGGGAGACTGTAAGCGTAGTTTGAGAATTCACTGCAGGCTATATATGACTACAGAAGACTCAGATGCTATAGGATCACTGGTGTACATTGCCTTTATCAGTATTAATTTATACAATAATTATTGTATAAATTGGACCTGCAAAAGGATAAAAGAGGATATGAAGACTGAAGGTACATCTCATAGGTGGGGCTAAACCTCTTATTTGAACCTCACATTAAAAATCTTTATCAATGAAAAAGTAATTTCCTAGATTTTAGGAAAAAAAGCAAACCAAACCAAGACAACAAATTTAGAGATATCTGTGTCTTCTGAAGGTTAAAGGCGAGGTGGAGAAAGCCTCTCAGAGTCAGGAGCAGTGTAAAAGAGAGTAATCACATACTAGTACAATTGCTTTGTTTCACCCTGAAGAGAATACAACTGGATCCCAAACCCCTTCACTATTTTTTCTTTGAGAAGAATGAAAATTTAATTCTTCGTTCTTGTTCCTCTTTCCTCTGGTCTCCCTGTAGGAAGATTGTACCTTTTAACCTAGACATTCTTACTACTGCCTTATCACTTGTGTTTTTCA
>VZTI01002337.1:0-23196 GCA_013397865.1 Struthidea cinerea | reverse complement strand
GCGGAGGGCAGGCCGGGCAGCGTGTGCCGAGTGTGTAAGCGCAGGAGGCAGGCCGTGCGAGCCGTGTGTGCGGCGGCCGTGCGGGGCTGTGTCGGGCGCGGTGTGCGCGGGGCCGCTGCAGAGGAAGGAGCTGCGGAGCCGCCTGAGGCGCGGCGGGCGGGGCGGCAGCGCCCCCTGCTGGCCGCGGCCGGCGCTGTGGCCCCGGCCCCGCCCGGCCCCGCCCGCGGCGGTTCGTGCCCGGCCGCAGCCCCGGCTCCTCTGCCCGTGTCCCCCAGCGCGCAGTAATACACGGCCGCGTCCCCGCGCCGGGGCCGCCCGAGCCACAGCGCGCTGCTCCGGCCGTCCTCCGACACGGACAGCTGTCCTGCAATGTTAGGTAGTTCTTTGGACCCTCTAGAAGTGCCCGCGAGATGTTCGGGGCCTCTGCCCGGGAGCTGACGGTAGAAATGGATGAAATCGCCGATCTGGTTTTTTGGGTGTGAGCAGCTGATGTTGATGCCGATGCCCTCGGTGGTTACCAGCCATGGGTCCTGTTGTACCTGGGCTCTGGCTGCAGCCACTGCCGGCGAGAAAAAAAGGACAAACTTCAACTCCTACATTCTCCCCAGCCCTGCCCAGAACAAAATCCTGCCGAAGCAGTCAGGAACATACAGAGATTATGATGAGAATAGTTTGCAGAGGATGTCAATATGTGCAGGAACGGAAATGTCCATTAATTATAATGGCTATATAAAATATGCAAGAAGATACAGAGGAAAGGAAGGCACAGGAATGGCTGGACAAAGAAGAGAGGTATGAGTTTAGTGAGGCAATATGGAATGGTGCGGAGGAAGGGATGGATTCGAGGATGGTTATGGGACAGAGGTCTGTGAAGAAGCCAAAGGGGACGGTAGCTTCCAGGGACCTGCGGGGCCGCCCCAGCCCCAGCCCCGCGCACCGAGCAGCACCGCGGCCAGCGCCGCCAGTCCTGCGCCCCGACACCGCCGCATCCCGCTGCTCCGCCGGCCGAGCATCGCTGCTCCCGCCAGCCGCAGCCCTGTGCTCTGGCCGTGCCGCCTCCTTTTCTCTCCTCTCCTCTCGAGAGCATCACCTCCAGCTCCGCCCCGGGGCTGAGCCCTGCGCCGGCGCTGCTTTGGCTCTCGGCCGGGCTCAGAGCACTCAGGGGCTCTGCACGGGCACAGCTTGGTGTCCTGGCAAATGGACTCTCCCCCTCCTCCAGCAAGGACATCCCGGCGAGAATCAGCCTGCACAGAACCAGTTGCAGCCTGAGGCAGCAGCAGGGCCCTGAACTAGGAGATGGAGCAGCTTCCCGGAGCTGTCTCACCTCAGTGGACCTCTCAGCTGATTCCTGCTCTCTTCTACGATGGCTCTCGGGGCTGTTTGTCATGGGAGAGAGAAGTCGGGAGAAGATTCGAAATGGAGGGAGGCTGGGATGGTGATCAGGTGGCATCTGGACTCGGGGCCTGGGCAGTAGCTGCATAGGAGCTGGTGGCTCTTTTTGGGCCCGGACAGGATGAAGCCAACCAGCCCTTATACATCTCTGCAGAGCCTCCACCTCCTGAGGCATGTTATTTGACTCCTGAGGTAGTGACAGGCTGTTCCTCATATATCCTTATATTTTGCTTCTTCCCTGCCCTCTCTCCGGGTGCCACTCATGCCCCAAGACATGTCCTGCACAGAGAAATGCCAGCCCTGCCGTCCCTGCCAGCCCTGCGGCCCCACCCCACTGGCCACCANCCGCCCCGGGGCTGAGCCCTGCGCCGGCGCTGCTTTGGCTCTCGGCCGGTCTCAGAGCACTCAGGGGCTCTGCACGGGCACAGCTTGGTGTCCTGGCAAATGGACTCTCCCCCTCCTCCAGCAAGGACATCCCGGCGAGAATCAGCCTGCACAGAACCAGTTGCAGCCTGAGGCAGCAGCAGGGCCCTGAACTAGGAGATGGAGCAGCTTCCCGGAGCTGTCTCACCTCAGTGGACCTCTCAGCTGATTCCTGCTCTCTTCTACGATGGCTCTCGGGGCTGTTTGTCATGGGAGAGAGAAGTCGGGAGAAGATTCGAAATGGAGGGAGGCTGGGATGGTGATCAGGTGGCATCTGGACTCGGGGCCTGGGCAGTAGCTGCATAGGAGCTGGTGGCTCTTTTTGGGCCCGGACAGGATGAAGCCAACCAGCCCTTATACATCTCTGCAGAGCCTCCACCTCCTGAGGCATGTTATTTGACTCCTGAGGTAGTGACAGGCTGTTCCTCATATATCCTTATATTTTGCTTCTTCCCTGCCCTCTCTCCGGGTGCCACTCATGCCCCAAGACATGTCCTGCACAGAGAAATGCCAGCCCTGCCGTCCCTGCCAGCCCTGCGGCCCCACCCCACTGGCCAACAGCTTCAGTGAGTGCTGTGTCCAGCAGTGCCAGGACTCCACCGTGGCCATCCAGCCCTCCCCAGTCGTGGTGACCCTGCCTGGCCCCATCCTCAGCTCCTTCCCACAGAACACCGTGGTGGGATCCTCCACCTCGGCTGCTGTTGGCAGCATCCTCAGCTCTGGCGGAGTGCCCATCAGCTCCGGGGGCTTTGACCTCTCTTGCATCACCAGCTGCTATGGTGGCAGAAGATGTCACCTCTGCTAAATCTGCTGTCAAGGGCCTCAGATAAGGATATCGAGGAACTCAGAATATGAAGCTGGACAGAGGATCAACCTTTTTGTCATTGTTTTAAGAGCAGCTGATCATTGCTGATTTGCCTTGCCAGGGCAAACTTGAAGGGATCAACCTGAGGAAGTTGATACTGTGCTCTCTGAAAACTTGGCCAATGTCTACCTCTCCTTTCACTCTCACCCTTTCTCACTCTTGCCTTTGTTCTCTTGTGCTTCCTTCAAAACCTGCTGTGAGGACCCCAGAAACCAGCGTTCAGGGGCGTGCTGGACTGTCCCCTGTTGCTGGACAGGTCAACAGATTCCCTGTGGGAACTCTGCCATAGGAAAAGGGAAGAGATTCTTAGCTGTTTCTGCTACTCTTCATACTTGGAGCCTCTGCTTAGAGTGACCTCATTTTCACCTTTGGACACATTAAAAACTTGCTGCAACCTTGCCTGTGTCCTTCAGTTGTCTTTCATCTGTGCACTGAGTGCTGAGCAGAAAACCCATTGGTTGAGGGGCACAAGGGGAACCCTTCAGCATTCCCAGTGGCACTGGGGTGCGGGACAAATTTCAATGAAACTTCTTTCCAGCACTGCTTCCAGTGCTGAGGCATCTCAGAATTTCATAGAATTTTAGGCTGGAAGGGTCTTCAAAATTTCTCCTGGTCCAATCTCCCTACAATGAGTAGTGACACCTTCCGCTAGACCAGATTGTTCAAAGCCCCACCCAGCCTGACCTAGAATGTGTACAGGGATCTGTCATCTCTCTGGGCAACATATTCCTCTGTATTATCACCCTCTTTGTAAAAAATTTCTTCATAGCTAGTCTGAATCTACCATCTTCTAGTTTAAAACTGTTTCCCCTGCCCTATCACAACGCACCCTGCTAAAATATTTCTTTTAAGCCTCCTTTACATACTAAAAGGCTGCAACAAAGTCTCTTCAAAGCCTTCTCTTCTCCAGGCTGAACAAGCCCAATTGTCTCAGCCTGTCCTCATAAGAGAAGTGCTCCTGTCCTCAGATCGTTTTTGTGAGCTCCTCTGGGCTTGATTCAAACAGTCCATGTCTTCCCTCTGCTGAGGACTCCAGAGGTGGAGGCAGTATTTGAGATGGGGTCTCAGTGTAGAGGGTCAGAATCAGGAAACAGTTGGCTTTCTGGGCTGCAAGAGCACATTTACAGCTCGTATCCAGCCTTTCAACCATGAAGGAAGACATCCCTAGTTATTCCACTGCCAATCGCTGTCAGTCCTTGCCTGGCTGCATCTCCTTTCAGAAATACTGCTTGGACCTGAAGCACATCATGCAATCAGGAATCCTGAAAACTGCTGTTCTCTAGAAGAGAACTGCAGGCATGTGGGAAGCCTGAGGAGGTCAGCATTTCCACAAGTTCTTGGGGAAGAGTGTTCCTCTTGCTTTGTGTGAAGCTGTGCTGGGCAAGAAGGCTCACAAGCCAAAGAATGGCAGGAATTGGGAATGGGTTAATAGCCTTGGAATGGCCTAAATTCCCTACTCCACTGCTCCTCTCCTCCATCACCTGATCCAGGGGCCATGGTCAGTGTGCCTGGTCATGGGCAGCAGATACAACTTCCCCATGCAGCCCTCTCCCCCTGCAGCACAGCCTCTGACCTGGCTCACCTGGTGCTCCTTGTGTAGGGCTGAGGTGTTCCCGGGCAGCATTGGGATCAGCTGCAGTAGGCTCCACACTGGAGTCCCCTCTCCCTGTGAACCCAACACCCATCAGGTGAAGCCAGCCCCGGGACAGGGAGTGGTGGCAAAACACACAACAGGGCTTTGTTCTGCCTTGTCTTGTCCCAGGACAGAGCAGCTTTATGGAGGCCCAGGAACTCTACGGCCCCACAGGTGTCACAACCCAGCCACAAGCACACTTCTACCCCAGACTGGGTCTGTGGGAGTCAGAGCAGAGTCAGCATGTAACCCTGGGACGGGGAGTACTAGGACCAAGCCCACCTAGACCCAATTCAACCATGGGCTCAGCTCCACCTTAGTCCCTGCCAGGGGCTCTGTGAGAGCCCAGGCCTAGCACAGGCCTGTCCTCTCAGTGCCTGGGTCTGGCCTGAGCTACTCTTGTTCTCCTGACCCAGCCAGACCCCTTCACCACCCACGGCAGTCACAGGATGGACCCTTTACATGGGCCTCTCTTGAGTCTGGCCTTGCCATGAGCCCCAGCACCAGCTCTGGCCCTGCCACTCCTGTCCAGATCTGGCCCTCCTGGGACCTCCTACACATCTGTAGAACAGATTAGGGCAATAATCAACAGATACTTCTGGGGCAGAATGATCACCTAAGACAGAGGTCTGAGATGGACAAGATCTCTTGCTGTTTCTCAGTAGATTCGCACACTGAGGATGTATTTCTAGGCACTTCCCTCAACAACTGGCTCCCTAAGGCCCGTGTTTCCTCAGGACTGGTGATGAATACACATCTATCCCCCTTCACTGAGCTTGGTGTCTGCAGGGTTGTTTCTCTCACATCTTCTCTCAGCTCTCTTCTGTCTGCTGTTCCACAGTAGGTGTTTCCTCCCTTCCTAAAAATGTTATTCCAGAGGTGCTTCCACCATCACTGATGAGCTCAGCCTTGGCCAATGGTGGATCAGTCTTAAAGCCATCTGGTGTTGGCTCCCCCACAACCAAAACCCTGCCATGCAACCCAAATCCAGAGGGTGCAAGGCAAACGGAGCCAGGCACTTCTCTGAGGTGCCCAGTGACAGGACCACAGGCAATGAGCACAGGCAGGAACACTGGAAGCTGTCTGAAACATAGGAAAGACCTTCTTATTGTTGAGGGTGACCAAGCACTAGCTCACATTGCCCAGATTACCTGAGGATTCTCCCTCCTTGGAGATATTGGAAAGGCATAAGGGGAGCTTTAGGAGCAAGAGAATGAAACCCAACAGTGCAGCCCAAATGCCCAAGATTCTGAGCACAAGTGAACACTGGAGCAAGTTGGGAGGCACGGAGGAAAGAAACACGGCATATCATTTTGCAATGGTATCATGGCATATCCTTGCGTGACCAGTCAAGGGTTGAAGTGCTGGGTGCAGCTGGGCCCCTTCCTGTCAACAAGGCCACAGACAACACCACCAGTGAGCTCCAGGCCAACCTCAATTCCCTGCACTGCACCCATCCAGCACTTGAGCTGAGGATTCTGCCGACACTGACACATTCCTGCCCTGGAAATCCTGAGGCTTCTCAATCCCAGCACTCAGAAGAAGCCTTCATGAAGAAATGTGTATGACATAAGCCAGGAAATGAAAAGGTGGCAACACGGAAAACAAGCACCCAGCCCATGTCATTAGCTGGGATGTTTTCCATACATTATGAGGACCTTAAGAAATTACCACTTTCATAGAAGCCACCTCTGGGCCTGGGGCAACTCAGAGCCACCATAAAAGGCAGCCCAACTTCATGCTTTCTCATCCACTTCTCCTGCCTCCTTCTCCTTGGGACCCAGGTGAGTCTGAAGCTCTTTTCCCCTGTCCTTTTCTGGTGAAGCAGACGTGTTCCTATAGCCTGTGAGAAGTCTTAGTGCTGCTGGTGCTGAGGGGTCAGAGAAGAGCTAACATCTGACTTAGAGAGTGTCAAGGATTTGGCTGAGGGAGCTCTTTATTGAAGAAATAAGGTGACACTTTGCAGTGCTGTGGCAGGATGAGGCTGAAAACCCCTTTCTCTCACTGCCCAGTTTCTCCCTTCTGGCATAGCAGGTACCATTGAAATTCTTGCAGTGGGATGATGGACTCATGGCCGATGGCTCCTCACATGTGCCTGTGCTCTGCTTCCTTCCCTTCCCTCTCTCTCAGGTGCATCTCCAGCCCCAAGACATGTCCTGCTACACCCCGTGCCGGCCCTGCCAGCCCTGCGGCCCCACCCCGCTGGCCAACAGCTGCAATGAGTGCTGTGTCCGGCAATGCCAGGACTCCACCGTGGCCATCCAGCCCTCGCCCGTGGTGGTGACCCTGCCTGGCCCCATCCTCAGCTCCTTCCCACAGAACACCGTGGTGGGATCCTCCACCTCCGCTGCTGTTGGCAGCATCCTCAGCTCTGGTGGAGTGCCCATCAACTCTGGGGGCTTTGACCTCTCCTGCATCACCAGCCGCTATGGTGGCAGAAGGTGTCCTCCATGCTAAAGCCACTGGTGCAGCCCTCTCAAGGACCCCCAGGAACCCAGAAGCTGATACTGGACTGAGGACAGAGCTTCTGGCCATTGAATTCAGAGATGCTGAGCATCCAGTGCTGCCCTTCTGAAGGAGGGCAGGTGGGGTTCTCTGAAACCATGGCCAGTGTTTGACTTCCCTGTCTTACTCTCTCTCCCACCTCTCTCTTGTCTTCCATACTTCTGGACTGTAAGCCTCTCTGGGGGATCTGCTAACTGCTGCCCACTGTGGGGCAGGCAGATGGATGCCCCATGGGATCTCCAGTGTCGGTGATGGGCAGAGACTTCCGGCAGTTGCATGTGGTCTCCCCCCACCACCAGCAGCCTCCTCTGTAAGGGAACTCATTTCCCACTTCAATGACAATAAAGCTCTCTCTGCACCTCACCCTCAACCTCCATGTAATCCTTTTTTGGTGTCCTTGTCCGACTTGCTGAAACCAAAAGGCATTGTCATGGGTGGTGGAGGAAAAGGTGGAGACACAAGTGGACCATTGATTATTCCCAGAGGAAGGGGAGGGTGGGAAACACAGCAGTGGGGCCCTTTCAGGCACTGTCCCTTGGAGCTGAGGAAGACATCCCTGACTTCTTCACAGACAGCAGGGATCAGGCTCAGCCTTCCAACATTTCTGCTCAGATACAACTCCTTGGTCTCAGAGCACGTCCTGCAGATGGGGAGCACAACCTGTCTTCAGGACCAGATTTAACAGACTCTGTAGACTCTTCCCACAGTCAGTGATGGGACATCAGGTCACCCAGGAGATTTATCCCATCCCAAAGCAGATGTGCACAGGAAATAGCACAAACCATCTTTCTGGAGACACAGATCCTGCAGCTGACCAGTGGTGGCCTCTGAATTCCCCAGCTAGGACAAGCTCACAGCAGGGCCTGCACACCTGGTCACCTGCATATGGCTTGCTTCATTAAACGACCACAGGTGAACACACAAGCTCCAACGCCTCCATCCCATAGCTAAACCCCACATCCACGTCCACAGGGCAGGACAGATAGACAGCAGGGAGGTGGTTTCACGGTCAAAAAATAGGCTCAAGCTGAGAACTTCACTCTCATTAGCTGCATCTCTGCCTCACACCAAGTACAGCTCAGTTTTCTCTCAACCACACTGAAGCCTGGGACACAGGACTTGCAGAAAATGTGTCTGTCAAGTCCAACACCTGTGTGGTGATCCTGGACAGTGCAGACAGACTCTCTCTGGAGGTGAATCTAACTCAAGACGCCTAGAGGATGAGAAGTGTGTGTATTTTTGTATGTGTGTGGTGTAAGCCAGCTCTCTAGTTTATCCTGAATGTCAACAGAAGAAAAATAGATGTTTGTAAGGCCTGGATTGCCTGATCTGTGAGAAACAGCATTTTTTGTAAGAGTTCAACTAAGGCTTGAGAGTGCCTATTTCTCGCAGCTGATGATGAATGAAACAAAGATGAGTACTTCAATTGGAGACACCTTCTCTGGAGTCAGGGGAAATCAATTTTCCTCTACTAATGTCTCATCTGATTTTAAACTTAGATCTTTATGTAGTTCTTCAGTTAAGGCTGAAGACAGAGGCCTTAACTGCATTAAGAGGCTCTGAAATGAAGTAGGTGACCCCCTTACCTTACAGTATCTGTATTCGTGTGTCCATAGTTGCCTTTAGTTACTTCCCACCCTGGCGGTTTCACAGCCATCTTAGTATCCAGCACCAAATACTTGACACTTCCAGTCTCTTGGAACATGACTATTTCAGACGTCTCCACATCAGCTGAGTTCCTGACAAGGTTCTCATACCAGAGCTGCAGGCAGGAGGCAAACACCCAGCCTAGCAGCCGCTTAGGTAATTGCATTGCTGTTCTTTAATTTGCCTGTGTGAAGAGAGAGTACTATCCGTCTCTGACAAGCCCATAAGACCTCCCAGAGGTCAAACTCCCTGGGGCACACCAGAGGGAAAACAGAAAGCAGTCTCCTAGGTGTGGCCACCTGGAGCTTCATTGTGTTAATGAGGTGGGTGTGGGGATGTTCTTATGCTAATGATGCTGGCGACTCTCTGGTGTATGATCTGGCTATATGAAGCTAAGCTGAAGAGAGTTTCCACTTCGTGTGTGTGCACACAAAGCTCCCTTTAGTGGAATTACAGTGGTGGCTGTGAGAGGGAAAAGATCAGGGGTGCAAGCTGTCAGATCCTACTGGATGGAGAGGAAACAAGGTCAGGCAGTTGCCATCAGCTTGAAGTGAGTCGGCAAGGGGAGAGCTGCTCATCCACACACCTTCATCTGAATCCAGAGTTGCCCCCAGAAAATCTGCCTCTTTCCAATGCTCGCCATTAGCCAAGGGGACCATGGCTTCCCTGGGAAGATGGTGCATGAAAAAATGTCATTTGGATCATTTCCACTGGCAAATCTGGTGAGTGAAGCCTGCCCAAGACATATAGCACAGACTTCCGATGCCTTGCATGTTTAAGGAGAGCTTATTTAAGGGGGATTCTCTACTCTTTAAGTACATGAGTTTTCTGATATCTGTTGCTGTGGAGGAAGATAGGAGAGAAAGAGATGATTCAGATGGTGATTTAGGCCATCTGTCTTCCACATCCACCTGAAGATATGTTCTCCCTAGAGAACTGATCAAGAATCCTCCCTTGACTACAGGAACAGTTCAGCACAGCTACCTTTAGTGGGATTGAATTTAGAGGATTTTGCCTTCAGTCGCTGAGGCTAAATGTCTCTGCCCAATTTAAGATGTCTGACATCCATCTAAAGTGCTCACTAGACTCCTGCCTTAGAGACAACCTGTCACTTCCAGAGGGCTTTTAGCCATGTATATAAGACAAAATGAGCCATGTCTCCCTCATGCCTTTTCTTTGTCTGTGAAGAAAGAAGGGGGGTAACCTGAGGAGCTGAGATAGGATAGTATTTCACAGTAGATATTTCAGCTTGGTCAGCAGAAATCCTTCCCCTGAGTCTGAGAAGGCAAAATTGCAAAGAGGTGAATGGTACTCCTAGTAGCTATGCTGAGAAGCAGACATCACTGCAGGAAATGGAGGTATTTGCAAAAGCTTCCTGTTCTGGGACTTGGAAGAAAGCAAATATAGGAGACCTTCAATAGTGACATACTAACCTGCTGCCCTGTGCGGCTGCAGCTCAGTCTCAATCCCTTGTAATAAACTGACCTAGAAGAGGTGGGAAAAATCTCTTGCAGTGCCACATTATCCTGACAGTATTTGTATTCCTGTATTCCTCAGTTGCATTTGCTGATATCACACCTCAGTATTGCCTGCCTTGGAGAGTACAGGTTATGTTATTTCCTTCCTACTTCTAACAGCTTTTCCTGTAGCTGGAGTGCCTCAGCCTGTTGTCCATAGTTTCCTAAGTGGGATTTTCATCTCACAGAAGTGACTACATTCCCCATGTTGTAAAGGGGGTGCACAATCTGATAAATAATTCTCCAAATATTCATTTGTTGGGTTAGGCCTGATTTTCAGGGTTAGATCTAGTTGTCCAAACATGTTTTATCAGGGGAGGATTTCTTGGACAATTTTAACTTAGGATAAATGCCATTTTTGCATGTTGTGCACCAACTGCATTTTCAGGGATGGTGATTTTTTTTTTGCTACTTGTAGCATCTGAAGGACCAGCACAGTCATGCAAACTTTCACAGAAGCTTTTCTTTGTCTGCAGATGGACCTCAACATTTGGAAGGACATGGCAAATGGGACAAGTGTGGAAGAATTCATCCTTCTTGGCTTCCCAGGCACATGGCAATCCCGAGTCTCCCTTGTGGTGGTATTTGCACTGATGTACACCTTGACAGTAATAGGCAATGCATCCATCATAGCCCTCGTGTGGAGAAGCAGAAACCTACACACCCCAATGTACTTTTTCCTCTGTAATCTCTCCTTTCTGGAGATCTGGTACACTACAGGTGTTGTTCCCAAAGCCATGGGGGTCATGCTGGGGACTAGCCAGACCATCTCCTTCAGTGTCTGCATCCTCCAGTTGTTCTTTCTTCTCTCCCTAGGCTCCACTGAGTGTTTTCTCCTGTCTGTCATGGCCTATGACCGCTACTTAGCCATATGCTACCCCCTGAGGTACAGCTCCCTCATGAACAGTGTCCTTTCTCTTCGGCTGGCACTCAGCTCCTGGCTGGGAGGCTTTTTGTCCATCTCCCTGCTGGCCTTTCTGACATCCAGGCTGACTTTCTGCGGGCCAGATGTCATCAATCATTTTCTCTGTGATATAGATTCCTGCCTTGCCCTCTCCTGCAGTGATACATGGCCTGTGGAGCTGGCAACCTTCCTCGTCTCCATAATTGTTGTGGTGGCCTCCTGTGTGGTTACCCTGGTCTCCTACATGTACATCATCTCCTCCATCCTGAGGATTCAGTCAGTCCATGGCCGGAAAAAGGCCTTTTCCACCTGCTCTGCCCATCTCAGTGTTGTCACGATCTGGTACGGCTCCACCATGTTCCTGTACGTCAAGCCATCGGCCCAGAACTCCCTGGATCTGAACAAAATTGTGAATACCTTTAACACAGTGGTAACTCCTTTGTTAAACCCCTTCATTTACACACTCAGAAACAAAGAGGTGAAGCTTGCTCTGGGACGGGCTTTCCAGAAGAAGTGAAGTGACTTTTCAAAGTTGAACAAACAGATTCATCCCCTCCCTCCCATGACTTCTGCCCTGCAGAAGGTCCCCACTGATGTGTAGGTCTGCGTGGGCATCGCACGCAGTGAGAAGCCCCCAATTCCCCAGTGAGCTCATAACAACTTACAGCCATCTCTGGCTGGGCTGAGCCTCAGTTCTGCTGCTCCCACCACCCTCTGTTCGTTCCTGGTGAATTCAGAATGCCTCCCAGTCCTTTAAAGTGCTGTGCTTGGAGAGGGTCACAAACCCCATCCATAAATGGTTCTGTAACAGAGCTGGAGGAGTGGTACTCCCACAGGTTTCTACCCCAGTTTGCCAAGTGCTTCATTTTGTCAGGGTTCATCTGAATCTCCTAAAGAAATCCCAACAACTTCAGGCAACGTTGCTTTAGGAAATAGACATGTGTTTCTCCATTTAGCCTGATGTTTTGTGGATGTATCAATGCCACATTCTTATAGCTATTTCATCAAATCATACTCTAATTCAAGATAAAATTTGGCAATTTGATATCTCTACCTATAGCCATTATTCCTAGCATAAGACTGCAAACAAAATTTGCATAATTACTCTTCCTTCCTTGCCTTAGTATCTGAATCTACTCTCTTATTTTTAATTAAAATTATGCAAAATGGTGTGCTTCATAGATCTGTCTGGGCATTTCCACATCTAAAACCCCACATCATTTTTAGCAGTACATTGTTCCACCCATTTTGGGCTTTGTTGTGGAAAAACTTTAATGTGATTGGCAAAGCACTCAAAGTGCAGAGCTGTGGAAGGCTGGCTGGGAAGCAAGTCTCTCTTTATACTCATTGGGAGGATATTAGCACTTCCAAACAGCACTTGCTTTTCCCCTCCCAATTTTCATTTCAGAACAGATTAATCATGTTCTCAAAGTTTTTCTTTTTGCACACTGACAGTGAAGATAGTCCATGTAACCACTTCATAATGAGGAGGCATCAACACGGTAGACACGCCTTTATGGAGAGTGTGGGATTAATTTCACCTGAGTGTAGAGCTCTCTGAGGGAGATGATTGAGTCTGAACTGAACATCTACTCCTCCCTTCTAGAAGCAATGGCACTTCTGGAGGAGATTCACAAACCTCCTGCACCCACCTGGGCACTTGGCACTTCGATGTGTATCCCGGCCCAGGCACCATTGCCCAAGGACAGGCTGATTCCCACCCTTTGTCAGCTGTGCTCTTTTTCAGTGGCATTTGGGAAAACGGCTGGGACAGCAGAAAGAACCTGGGATCGGATTCATCCTCAGACAGACATCACTGCTTGTCATTGCTGCCTAGGAATGATGCATTTCGGAGAGAATTGTGTATTTGGACTGTTGAAGCCCACTACAGTCCTGGAAAGCAACAAAAAGCAGGACCTGAAATGTCCAAGAAACCCAAGACACAGCAGAATGCAGGACACTGAGAGCTGCTGTGAATGCCTCATCAACACTGCTTGAAGCCCTCTGAGATGAACAGGGGCATGCAAAGCCTCACGCAGGGCTGTCAGAGCAGACCCTGGTCACTTGGGAGAGGCAGGCTATCTGAGAGAGGAACAGCAGCAGGAAAACAAATGAGTACCCTGAGATTTCTCAGGCAAAGGGGATGATACCTCATGACCACCAGACTCCAATTCAAAGCGTGGGATCCATCTGGAAACTCAGCACCCTTGAGTTGAGTTTCCATAAGCAATGCTGTAGTGGGATTGCCTGAAAATAGGCCCCCAGAACCCCTCCTTTAGCTCATGGGAGGAAAGGAGATCACTGAGATCTCCTGATCACTGAGATCATTACCAGCTGTTGGACAGAGAAACTGGCATGGACTCGGGAACACGGGAGCTCCCTCCAGCACGGGGGATTTCCCTGAAAAGAAGGAGAGGCATGAAAAAGAGCAGTACAACCCTCTGGCAGTGGATGAGTGCAGGAAGAATCTTGTCCAGAGTCTGGCTGATGGCTGTTTTCCACTTGCTGATGCAGGGTAAGGAAGGGCCCTTCCCATCTTGGGCTACTGTGACCACAACGGCAAAACCATAAGAGCAGCTGTGCCTCCTACCAAAGGCCTCATTCTCCAGCTGTGGCCATCAGTGGAGGTCTACAGAGAGTAGGAACAGGAAGAAGAGCTGGTAGGCTATTTACTCTGAGGATTCCAGTGTTATTTTAAGCAGAGGGCATTGACAAGGCTGGTTTGGCTTTTTTATGGTGTAGCCTCCAATCGATCTGCCCCAAGCCAGGTTTCTTGAACAGTTTTCATCGTCAAAATCCCTGGATTTAGAAACAACTGTAAAAGTTGCAAGTGTATGTGCTTCACAGCAGCACAGCCTCCACTTCCAGGGATGCAGCAGCCAGAGCTTCTCTGGACAACCTATGCCAGGGCCTCACCACCCTCAGAGGGAAGAATTTTTTCTTAGTAACTAGCATGAATCTACCCTGTTTCAGTGGGAAGCCATTCCCCCTTGTCTTGTCACTCCATGCCCTTGTAAAAAGTCCCTCTTCATCTCTCTTGGATCCTGTTTGGGCACTGGAATATGATTTAATGTATCCTTGGGACCATCTCCAGGCTAAACATATCCATCTCTCCCAGCCCAGTCTCCATAGCAGAGGGGCTGCAGCCCTCTGAGCATTTTCGTGGCCTCCTCTGGACTTGCTTCAGCACCTTCACATCCCTCTTATGTTGGGGGCCCCAGAACTGGACACAGCACTCCAGCTAGGGTCTCACAAGAGCAGACTAGTGGGGGAGAACCACCTCCCTAGACCTGGTAGTCACTCTTCTTTTGATGCAATACAATTCTTGGATACAATTGGCTTCCAGGGCTGCATGTGCACATTGCAGGTCATGTCCAGCCTCTCATTCACCAGTACACCTAAGTCCTTCTTGGCTGGGCTGCTCTCAGTCTACTCAGTACCCAGTCTGTGTCCATCCTTGGGAGTGACCCCACCCACATTCAGGACCTTACACTTGGCCTTCTTGACCTTCATGAGGATTGAATGGGCCCCCCCTCTTTTATCCTGTAGAAGTCAAGGTTGTAGGAACAAAACACACTCTGGACTCTGCTGAGGACGCCTGGGGACAACTGCAGCAGGGTTGGAGCATTGTGAGGAAGGACAAGGAGCCAGACAAGCCCATGACATTTTTTCTGCTGCACAAAGAGGGGATGAGTTAAAGCAAGCTAGAATTTTTCCCTGATAGCAGAGTTAGGCAGGTTGGGGCCAAAACCACTTGCACAGTCCATGAACACAGGGAGGGAAGAAGTGACCATAGGGAGGGAAAGATAAGGATAGGACATATCCTCATGCACAGGAGTCCTTGGGCATCCAGCTGAGAATTGCTGGAACACAAACAACCCCACCAGAGTTATACAGACTGTTATATCACTTGCCTGGTCTGGGCCCATGCAGTACATAACATAAACTGAGCCTTCTGCCTGCACTGCAGCATTCCTGCCTCAGAAATCTCAGGGCCTTTAATCCCAGGGATCAGAAGAAGCCTTCATTGGGGAACGGGCATGGAACAAACCTGGAAATGAAAAGGCAGCAGTGCAGGAAATGAAAGCACAGCCCGTATCATTAGGCATGCTGGTTTGCATTCGAGATGAGCTTGCCGGGAAATTGTTACCTCTGCAAAGGCTGCCCCTGGTCCTGCAGCAGTGAAGGGCAGGTATAAAAGGCAGCCCAAGTCTCTGCTCTCTCATCCACTTCTCTTGCTTCCTTCTGCTTGGGAACCAGGTGAGTCTGAAGCCCCTTCTCTTTCTCTTCCAAAGGGAGATCTCCACTTGGTGGACATCTCAACTGATGTTGGTGTTCTCGTATTTGGGGTTTGGAGCATCTGGTCATGAGAGAGGAAAGGGGGGAGGAGGCTGGCATAGAGAGAGGCTGGTGACTGTGGTCCCTTTTGGTTCATGCCCTGGGAGAGAACTTCCTGAGTCGGGCTGCACTTTGTAGGGCTCCTGGCAGAGTCTNCCACCCACCCACTGTGCTTCTGTTTCCTCTCTGCTCTCTCTGCCAGGTGCACCTGCAGCCCCAAGACATGTCCTGCAACACCCTGTGCCGACCCTGCCAGCCCTGCGGCCCCACCCCGCTGGCCAACAGCTGCAATGAGTGCTGTGTCCGGCAGTGCCAGGACTCCACCGTCGTCATCGAGCCGCCTGCTGTGCTGGTGACCCTGCCCGGGCCCATCCTCAGCTCCTTCCCACAGAACACCGTGGTGGGATCCTCCACCTCCGCTGCCGTTGGCAGCATCCTCAGCGCTGACGGAGTGCCCATCAACTCTGGGGGCTTTGACCTCTCCTGCATCACCAGGCGCTACGGTGGAAGGAGGGGCCTGCCCTGCTAATGGTGCTGGGCATATACAGGTCTTCGGAAGTGTCCCTAGGATCTCCAGGCATGGTGCTGGATAAAGGAAGAATCTTCATGTCATTTCTTTCAGAGGAACTGACCATCTTAGTTCCTCCTGATAATGCTGGCAGGAAGGGCCCAGCTCAGGCACTTTGGAAGCATGCCCTATGTCTTGCCTACATATCTCCTTTTCTCTATTTTCATTGTGTCCTTCTGCTCCTCTGGGCTGCAAGGCTCCTCCAAGCCAGCCTGCACCCTACAGGCAAGGCAAACGGATGCCCTGCATGGACTTCACCATGGCCAAGAGGTGAAGTGTCTTGCTTGTCCCTCCAGATCCCTGCACTCAGCGTTTGTGCTTGTAACAACTTTGATTCCCTCTTTAAACTCAATAAAGATTTTTGCATCTCAGGCCGGGTCTCCAAGTGGTCCTACCCTCCACATATGCCCTTGCAAGCTGCCGGGAGAGAATGGTGTTGATGCTGGGAGGGGATAAGGTGGCAATGTAGTGAGATCCTTCATCCAGAAAAATGTGAGGTTGGGATACACTGCAGAGGGTCCTCTTTGGGGTACAGTCCTGGGGCAGGATGCAAAACATCCCCAGCTACCTGAGGGCAATCAGCCCTTGCCCTTCAGTGTCTCTGACTAGATATACCCCCAACACCTCTGGCAAAACCTCAGCTGTCCTCAAGTGACAACTAGAATTCTGTTGGAGGTCTTGGAGACAAACCACCCTGCAGGATCATGGGAACGCATCACCTCTTTCTCCGGTAAGTGCTGTGCTGGGGCAGACAGAAAATGTTCCCAAAGGATGTCAGAAGTGTGGTTGTGTGGAATAGCCTCAGGGCCGGTCCACGGCCTCATCTCCACTGCCCGGTCTCAGACCATGGCAGCACAAATGAGCATGGGCAGCTGGGATCTGTTCCTCCTTGCAGCCCTACCACAACACCTAAGGCCCATGGCAAGGCCCAGGTTTTGGCAGGCATGCAGGGCTGGCATCATTCACAACTCAGTACTGGGATTAACCACACTGGGTCTCACACTGGAGTCCCCGTGAACGCTCATGGGCTAGGGCAGTCCAAGGAGAGTAACCGATGCCCAGAGACCCTTCATTTCTTGGTGGCACCTTGTCACTCCCAAGCACAGATGGAGCAGCTTTGCTCAGGCTCAGGGCCTTGAAGGCCCTGCTGTGTCAGGACCAGCACTGCTCCAGAAAAGCTCTGTGCAAAGTCATTCTGGTCCCTTTGAGTTGTGGAAGTAACAACAGGACACACTCAGCAGTATCTGTGAGCTGTCTGTGGCAGACAAGTTTTGTTCACAAACATCCCTCTTGCTCAGTCTGATGCTCTTGGGCACTGTTTTGATCAAAAGCACATCAGAGGCCTCAGTCAGGAAGGGCTGGATAAACAGAATCCATCCATCCAACTGTCCATCCATCCATCCAACTGTCCATCCATCCATCCAACTGTCCATCCATCCATCCATCCATCCACCCATCCATCCATCCACGATGGAGACTGTGTAAATTGCCCTTTCCCCATCTGAGAGTCTGGAACGCAGACAGATGTCCTTTTCTTCCAGAAAGTGAGGTTGTGAAGTCCTTTGATGGCTTCGCCTGCTCTTGCCTGTTTGACCAATGGTCGGTCAGGGTGACAGAGGTATCAGGGCACTGAACACATCTCTCTTTGCAATTAGGTTGATGGGGACTGTGTAAGCCAAGTTCTGCAGGACACAGTTCTAATGAATGTCTGTACCCTGTGCATACCTGTTGGAAATCCCTGCTTTTTAGCCATCCATCCCTTCACTGTTTATAGAAGATGGGTAACAGGGCTGATGACAGCATGGCACAGTGTCTCCACAGAAAGCTGGGCCTACTAGTGTACAACATTCTTCTTCCTTTCCATGACACGGTCGTGGCATTAATCTCTGAGTTTCTGTGAAGAACAGCTGGCTTCACTATTAACACAAATCTAGGGATTTTTTTCTGTGATACTCCAAAATTTCTTTTTCAACTTCCACCCTCAGCTTAAGCAAGTGATTAAAAGGCTGGGACATCTCAGATGTCTACAGTTCCCTGAATGCAGGGAAGGAGCTGATGAAGGCAAAGCTAAGTTCAAAACAGGGGCTGAAGCATGAAGGAACCAACAGGGAAAGTTCCCTGCACATTCTTCCTGCTGGAGATTTAGGGAAGAGTCTCTGACCTCCTCTACCTCTTTGGCCACAGACATGTTCTTATGATGATCACACCTCACCTTTTCCCCCACAAGACCTGCACTGCTGTCACTGGATAAATTGCTAATATAGGGGCAATCCAGCTCCTTGCTCTGCCTGGCACCCCTGGAGTCCCCCACTCTCTCTCTGCTCCACTCCTACCTGGACACGGTGACATCTGCACCACAGAGCGACTGCTGGGGCATCCCCCACTGGCGCCTGTCTGCCCAATAACCCCATTTATTGGCTTTCCCTGTGCAACACACAGTGTCTCTGTCCTTCCACTCCAGTGCACCCCAGCAGCATGTACTGTGATTCTTTAATACAGTACCTGTTTAGGCCAAGATCTCAACCTGACACAGTGTCACTGTTACGTCTGAGGCACATAAAGAAAACAACACAGAGTCCAGGCTTATGAACAAGTGGAAGCCGAAGCTTTTTTGTTTAATAATTTTCTGACTACTTTTATAGGATAGGTCACAAAAGTGTGTTGAATGGCAATAGGTAATCAGTTCCTCGGCCATCCAACCCTTGAGAGGATTGGCCAAGTCCTAAGATACCTATTCCAAAATATTTTCAAATTCAAAGCCATAACAATCTTGCAAAACAGCTTGCGGGTGCGAGAAGTTTATGGAACTGTGACCTTGTTTAAAATAGTTTACATAGGAAAGACAGTCTCCTCACAGAATATTGAGAAAAGGCTGAAGAATTTCTCTGCTTCTAGCTTTTTAGCACCTACAACACAGCACCAGCTCAATGAGCTGCACATTTGACATTGGCTTTGGCATGAAGGAAGTCTGTGTCCCACACCCGGAAGCACCAACAATTCACTGGAAGCAGATCCATTTGGACGCGGCGTGAACATGGAGAGTAAGCAGGATTCCTTATTCTTTCTCCAGGATAAAGCAAACCCCATCCTTTTGAATTCTCTAGCAGCTGTGTCCTGACCTGGTGAAGCAGGCAGAGGGGGAATGCCCACCATGCTGAGGCAGACCCAATGCTGTTACAGTGAACTAAACTGAGGATCTAAACTGATAGTCCTTGTTGGGGCTTGGCATCATCATCAGTGGAGTATGAGCTTTGGAGGATCAGAAGAAGGAGGGTTCAGGAAATGGGTCGATTACAGTGCCTCTTTTTGGAGAGATTTCTAGGAGGCTGATGCCATTACTTTTCAGCTGCTCTTGAGTTCCTGCTGCTTTGCAGAGCTCATGAACAGAGCTGTGGAGAGTGTTCCTGCCATGAGCAACACAGTCTATTTGTGAGGAGAGACACAAAAGGACATGTGTCCATATACACCTGTCAAATATGCACCTGTGGTACATTCACAAGTCTGGCTGCACACAAGAGCACCAAGACATGAACACGTGTAGGAACACACTGTACTCTGAACTCTGCCAAAGACACCAGGAGACAGCCACAGCAGGGCTGGAGCCTTGTGGGGAAGGACAAGGCCCCAGGCAAGCTCACGGCATTGTTTATGTACTCACAGACTGCTCAGAAAGTGGACAAGTCAAAACAAGCCAGAAATTTTTCCTGAGGGCAGAGTTAGGTAGGGTCAAACCCAGCAGCCCAATGCACACACATGGGGAGACAACAACAAATAACCATCAGGGTGAGCTGAGGAGGGAGGGATAGGGAAGGACATGGCCCATCCTCGTGCACAGGAGTCCTTGGGCATCCAGCAGCAGACTGGATTTTTAAAGAGGAGATACAAAAGACCTGGGGAACCACAGACTGGTAAACCTCACCTCTGTGCCTGGGGATATAATGGAGCAGATCCACATGAAAGCAACTGTAAGTCACATTCAGGACAAGGAGGTGATCCAAAACAGCCAGCAAGGCTTCTCCTAGGGCAAGTAATGTCTGAGCAATCTGGTGGCCTTCAATGATGGAGTGACTGAAACAGTCAGCAAAGGAAGACTGGCCTGTGTAATCTACCTAAACTTCTGTCAGGCCTTCAACATAGCTCACACAACATCCTTATCTCCAAATTGGAGAGACAGTGTAGTGAGTTGACCCTGGCTGGATGCCAGGTGCCCACCAAAGCCACTCTATCAACTCTCCTCTACAAGTGGACAGGGGAGAGAAAATATAACAATGATTCATCAGTTGAGATAATGACTGGAAGATATCTCTCATCAAATACTGTCACTGGAAAAACAGACTCAACTAAGGGATATTACTTGAATTTATTACCAACAAAATCAGAGGAGGATAATGAGAAGTAAAATAAGTCTTATTAAAAAAACCCCAAAAATCAAACATCTTCCCCCTACCTCTCCCTCCTTCCCAGCTCTATCTCCTCCCCCACCCAGTGGAGCAGGAAGACAGGAATGGGGCTCATGGTCAATTCATCACAGATTGTTCCTGCTGCTGCTAAGGGAGAGGAGTGGGAGTCCTTCCCCTGCTCCAGGGTGGGGTCCCTCCCATGGGAGAAGTTCTCCATGAACTTCTCCAAAATGACTCCTTCCCACAGGCTATGGTTCCCCACGAACTGCTACAACATGGGTCACTCTTCCACGGGGTCAGTCCTTCAGGAACCCGAACAGGGTCACAAGTCATTCCAGCTAACCTGCTCCAGCATGGGCTCCTCTCTCCACAGGTCCCTGCCAAGACTCTGCTCCAGCACAGGCTTCCCATGGGGTCACAGCCTCTCGGGCATCCCGCTGCTCTGGCGTTGGCTCCTCCAGGGGCTGCAGGTGCATGTCTGCACCCCTGTGCCCTCCATGTGCTGCAGGGGCGCAGCTGCCTCACCATGGTCTTCACCCTGGACTGCAGAGTAATCTCAGCTTTGGAGCCTGGAGCAGCTCCTGCTCCTCCTTCTCCACTGACTTTGGTGTCTGCAGAGCTGTTCCTCTCACATATTCTCACTCCGCTCTTCTCTGGCTGCAATTACACCTGTGCAATAACTTCTTTCCTTCTTAAACATGTTATTCCCGAGGTGTCACTTGCATCTTTGATGGGCTCTGCCCTGGCCAGCAGTGGGTCCATCCTGGAGCCTGTTGCCTTTGGCTCTGCTGGACACCAAGGAAGCTTCCAGCAACTTCTCGCAGAGGCCACCCCTGTAGCCCTCCCGCTACCAAAACCAGGCCACGCAAACCCAATACACACGGATTTGAAGGGTGTTCTATTATGAATATGGAAATGGCTGGATGGACACAGCTTTGATCTGTGGCTCTATGACCACATGAAGGCAGGGGAAGAGGGGCATGTCTCAAGGCTCTGTCTTGGGACTGGTGCTTTTTAGGGTCTTTTTCTGTAGGTGCTAAAAAGCTAGAAGTGGAGAAATTCTTCAGCTTTTTCTCAATATTCTGTGAGCAGACTGTCTTTCCTATGTAAACTGCTTTAAACAAGGTCACAGTTTCATAAACTTCTTGCACCTGCAAGCTGTTTTGCAAGATTGTTATGGCTTTGACTTTGAAAATATTTTGGAATAGGTATCTTAGGACTTGGCCAATCCTCTCAAGGGTTGGATGGCCGAGGAACCAATTACCTATTGCCATTCAACACACTTTTTGCAATCTATCTTATAAAAGTGGTCAGAAAATTATTAAAGCGCTTAAGCTTCAGCTTCCACTTGTTCATGAGCCTGGACTCTATGTCGTTTTCTTTATGCGTCTCGGACATAACAGCGACATTTTTCAATGACAGAGACAGTAGTTCGTGTGCCCCCTTGGCATGTTTGCAGATGACACAAAGCTGAGCAGTGCAGCTGACACTACAGAAGGAGACTTCCATCCAGGGAGATGTGGAGAAACTTGAGAAGTGGGCCCATGCGAACCTGATGAAGTTTAAGAAGTCCAAGTGCAAGGTGCAGCACCTGCATCGGGACAAACCCAGACATGAGTACAGACTGGGAGATGAACTTGTTGAGAGCAGACCTGTGAAGAAGAACTTGGGAGTTCTGGTGGATGAAAAGCTGGACATGAGCCAACAGTTTGCATTTGCAGCCAAGAAAGCCAACTGCATCCTGGGCTGCATCACAAAAGGCGTGACTGGCAGGCTGAGGGCAGTGATTCTCCTCATCTACTCTGATCTCCTGAGACCCCACCTGGGTTCAGACCTGGAGTCTTCAGCACAAGAAAGACATGGACCTGTTAGAGCAGGTCCAAAGGAGGCCAGAAATATGCTCAGAGGGCTGGAGCAACTCTCCTATGAAGACTGGCTGAGAGAGTTGGGGTTGTTCTGCATGGAGAAGAGAAGGCTCCGGGGAGACCTTATTGAGGCCTTTCAGTATGTGAAGGGGGTTTATAAAAGATGGATGCTGACTTTTTACACAGGCAGACACTGATAGGACAAAGTGGAATGGTTTAAACTAAAAGAAGAAAGATATAGATTAGATGTTACAAACAAAGTCCTTTCTCAAATGCTGGTGAGGCAATGGAACTCTTCTCATAGAAGCTGTGGCTGCTGCATCTCTGGAAGTGTTCTGGGCCAGGTTGGATGGGGCTTGGAACAACCTTGTCTAGTGAGTGTCTCTGTTTCTCTTTATGAAAGAGTTCTATGCAGCCCAAACCATTCTATGATTATATGATTCTATGGGTGCTGCAGCTTCTTCCTCAAAACAACACTTCAAACAAGCCCAGAAGAGTGATCAGGATAGCATCACTTGCCTGGTCTGGGCACATGCAGTACATAACATAAACTGAGCCTTCTGCCTGCACTGCAGCATTCCTGCCTCAGAAATCTCAGGGCCTTTAATCCCAGGGATCAGAAGAAGCCTTCATTGGGGAACGGGCATGGAACAAACCTGGAAATGAAAAGGCAGCAGTGCAGGAAATGAAAGCACAGCCCGTATCATTAGGCGTGCTGGTTTGCATTCGAGATGAGCTTGCCGGGAAATTGTTACCTCTGCAAAGGCTGCCCCTGGTCCTGCGGCAGTGAAGGGCAGGTATAAAAGGCAGCCCAAGTCTCTGCTCTCTCATCCACTTCTCTTGCTTCCTTCTGCTTGGGAACCAGGTGAGTCTGAAGCCCCTTCTCTTTCTCTTCCAAAGGGAGATCTCCACTTGGTGGACATCTCAACTGATGTTGGTGTTCTCGTATTTGGGGTTTGGAGCATCTGGTCATGAGAGAGGAAAGGGGGGAGGAGGCTGGCATAGAGAGAGGCTGGTGACTGTGGTCCCTTTTGGTTCATGCCCTGGGAGAGAACTTCCTGAGTCGGGCTGCACTTTGTAGGGCTCCTGGCAGAGTCTCCAACTTCCCACTCATGATGGCCTTGGCTCTTTTGCGATGG
>VZTI01002336.1:1992664-2009024 GCA_013397865.1 Struthidea cinerea | reverse complement strand
CTTTGGAGTTCTGGCTGCTCAGAAAGGCGACTTTCATGTCCAGCGACGAAACTGTGCTGGAGACGCTCTTCATGGGCAGTTCAAGGCTGCTCCACATCCTGGGCGCCAGATATTACCGTAATTTTATCCCGGCTCTGTGGGTTCCCGCAAGCCCACAGAACCTGGGGCATTTTCGGTAATACAGTCAGGTGGCAAAGAGACAGGAAGGAGATTTGCTTATCATCCTGCTGGATGGTTTATTCCATGCTGTACAGCCGAACTCCCAAAGCAAATCTGAAACCTGATCCCGAGGGCTCCTGTTTTACCCGGGGCCAGGGGGAAAGGTGGGATTAGGGAATGGGGACCAATGGGAGAATGCCAGGGGAGTGACGAGGCTGGCAGCCAACCAGGAGATTCAAACCGGGACAGACCATACCAAGGAAACACAGCATCCCAGGGGATGCTTCAGGTCACCCCTACACAAAGACATCCCCGACCCCCACATTTAAGTTACAGTGAAGGCATGTAGTTTGTTTTAATATGCTTTTTGCTATATGTGGCATGCTTTTAAATTCATATACTTAGTGTCTTCCACCACAATGAAAAATGTAGGCTGAAGCAGGAGAGAAAGTACTGTCTTTAGTTTTCAGCATTTCACACTTACTGTATGCAAACGTGCTGATGTCCTACAAAATACTAAGAATGGAGATTATCAGTACAATCACGTCTGAAACATTCCCAAAATATTTGATTGCATGGAAAGGAAGCATATTTCTCATAGACATCTATGCTGGTTTTGACTGGGATGGAGTTAATTTTCTTCACAGTGGATGGTGTGGGGCTGTGTTTCAGTTTTGGGCTGGAAGCAGTGTTGATGATATAGAGATGTTTTTGTTACTGCTGAGCAGGGTTCACCCAGAGCCAAGGCCTTTTCTGCCTCTGACCCCACCCCCCCAGGGAGGAGGCCGGGGGTGCACAAGAGTCTGGGAGGTGACACAGCTGGGACAGCTGACCCCACCTGACCGACGATGGATGTCCCACACCATACGGTGTCATGGTCTGTGTATAAAGCTGGGGTGGAAGAAGGAAACGAGGGTCATTGGCAGTGATGGCATTTGTCTTCCCATGTCACAATTGGATGTGATGGGGCCCTGCTCTCCTGGAGATGGCTGAACACCTGCCTGCCCATGGAAAGTGGTGAATGAATTCCTTATTTTATTTTGCTTGTGTGCAGCTTTTGCCTTCCCTACTAAACTGCCTTTATCTCAACCCATGAGTTCTCTCATGTTTATTCTTTAAATCATCTCCCACATCCTTTGGGGGAGAGGGATGAGTGAGTGAGTGGATCTTTGGGGCTTAGCTGCCAGCTGGGGTTAAATCACAACAGCATCTGTGAATACTTAAAAAGTTATCCTGACATAGATACCCTACTCTCAAGTTTTATCTTTTTTACTGGTTTTGTGTAGAAAGAACACTTCCCATAATTTGTATTCCTTCAGAATTCTCATTTTGGCACACAGAAAGACAAGCCATCAAGAACTGTTACCAGAAGTACTTGTTCCTCTCACTTAACGTTTTCTTAGTTGCAACCTATTTATTACCCAGACCGGCTCTCCCCTGGAACTTCCAGAGAAACACAATGCACTTCACTGCAGTGATCACGTAGGAGATTTTGAAGTGCATTGTTCTAGACAGCTCTAATCTTCCAAGTCCTTCATGTCCACTTAGCAGACATATCCTCCAGGATTCCTCTTTATGTTTCACAGATGTTGGGTGAAATGAAGCAGATGATATCTGGAGAGCATAATGATGTGTCTTGACATATGGAAACGCCACTTCCACATCCCAACACCACTTCCACTCTTCCAAAGTACACATCACTGACACTTTAAAGTCCTTAGGGTGAAGTTAAATGTCTCCTTTCTCTTGGCCATCAGCCCAGTGAAAGCCTCCAAAATGCATGGAAGCAGGGAGCAAACTGGACCTTCAAAAATGATTGATGGTCTCACAACACTACTTGTGCCCTTGTCTGCAAGGCAAAAGTATTTCCTTTCTGATTTCAGAAAGCAGACAGAAGGGTGACAGTAATTTGATCCTATATAGCTATTTGGAATGCAAAGATCAGGATTTGAACTGATTTTCCTAGAACTCTTCCATAATTGATGATCTTCCATATGATAACCTGTGTCATGGTTAATGTCCAGGGCATGGGAAGAGGATCAGACTGGCAGAGTACCTATTTCTTTATGTGCGAGGGTATGTGCTCAATATACTTGCTGTGGCCTTATAACACTTCATGCAGGGTACAATCTTTATATTTTGAGTATTTGATATGGTACATACTATGCTGCCAAGCTAATGGATACTTGGAAAGGACTACTGTAGTTTGTGATTTTTTTAATGTCAGTTGAAGCCTCCCTAGTCTGATAGTTAATTGTTTGTGGTCAGCTGTACATGATATGTTACAAGAAAAGATTTAATGATAGCTGAATTTGAAAAAACAACCCAAGGCATGTGGAAGTACCAATTTCAAAGGAATCCACCTTAAGACTGCATTACAATGGTAGTAAGAGCTTTCAGTTCAATAACACTAAATCAATGCAATTAGAGAGAACAACCTGGATCAATGTGACATCTTGGAGAAGACATGGCCTTATTGTTCATTGCTGGAAAAAAATCCTTTTGAAAGAACTATTCATTTAACTATTCAGAAAAGGAAAAATATATAATTGGATAAAAAATTCATGCCTTTTGTTCTTTACCTAAAAGATTATTAATAATTGGTGTGGCAATCATGTAAACACTCTCAGAGCTTGCCATACGTTAGTGCCAGCAATGCTACTTTTATTCAGACTGAATTGGCATCAGAATAAATACAGGAGAAAATATATATTTTTGCAACAAATAACTGTGCATAGCTTCATCACACTCCCCTCCCCCTTCGTCCTATAAAACCATTTAAAAACATCTCCTTTCAAATGTAGATTCTGACTACTTTTCACTTCTATATGCAGTTTTTTCATTAATCATTTGCAAATTATAATGTCCAAGTTTTTTTTGTGATTGGACTGACATATTTTAAAAAGCTCCAGTAGTTGTTGCAAAAATGGTATTGCCCAGGCAGTTTTAACCTCTGAAGACTTCACTTAGCAACTAGTTGTTCTTGTCTGCACAACACGAAATTTCTGCCCAAAGGAATCATTCTCTTTGTAAATAAGCCTGGATACAGATTCATTAGCTTTAGACACTTAAGTGTAGGTAAAAAGCATCTATTTTCCAACAGGATCTTTTGCAGAAGACAAACTGTTAGAGAAAATACATCTCCTGAGCAATGTGCATGCTTGTGTTCACATCCTGCATCTCTGCAGACAGCTTAGGTGGATTTCCACCTATACTTTTCATAAACATAATAGAGCATCTCCTGACCACCTTTTTTTATAAGAAACCTGGAAAGGCCAAACTTTGCCTTTTTTATTCACTTTTTGACTGAGCTTAGGCTAAAAGCAATTCCAGGTTTAATTTGATCAATAACTAGTTTAATGAGTCCATTCTGAGACATCCAGGATGCAGCCAGGCTAAACCTGTCATTCCTGTTTTACAGATGGCTGAACTTTTTGTGGGTACAAAATGTATTTTCACGCAAGTGACTGAAAAGAGGGCTGTCTCATAAGATATGGTGCGCTAATATGATCATTACCATCCCGACAGAAGGAGGAGATAAAAGCAACTAGACTTACGCTGTATACTCCCCTGCCTGCACAGCGAAAGGGCTTTTTACTCAGGCCTTCCCTGAGCTTGCATTTGTGCCTATGTAATACATAGAGAGAAACCACAGATAAACTTTTAGTAGAGAAGTGCAATGGAAAGAAATTAATTGCTGTTCTTTGTTCCCAGAAAGTTGACTGTAGAGATGGAGCCTGTATTTTTGGACAAAAGAGGACAAAGGAAGCAAAAAGAAGAGAGATAATGAACAAAAATTGCAGCAAGAGAAATCCCAGTAAGATATAATAAAAAAGTCACATAATGCAGATGGCGAAACACTGGAAAAGGTTGATCTCTTCAACCTAGAAGACTCATAACTCCGTTGGACACATCCCTGAGCCATTTAATCTAGCCTGAACCTAGCCCTGCTTTGGACTGGGGACTCCAGAGCTTCTGTTCAACCTATTCAATGATGTCATAGACACTTATCCACCCCCAAAAGATGGCATAGTCTACTTATAGGAGAAGATTGCAGCATCTACAACAGCAGCTGTAGCACTCTGCTTCCCACTGCTTCTAAACACTATGACATACAGAACACACCACAGGCCAGTTTGCCACAGGATTCAAAGCCTTATAATCCTTTATTATCACTGTTTGATATATATGGCATCCCGTTTGACAGGAGAGAAAGAAGTCTGTGCATTGTGCATCCTTTCTATCAAAACTTGTGTGCATTCAGACTTTTGTACATCTTTTAGAGAGAAGGAATTGTAAAGAATGCGATTCAGCATTTCTCTAGATTTAAATTGCAAGGTACCATAACACTGTAGTTTAGGCATGTTAAGTTCTTGAATGAGCTTGCAGCACATTTGAGCATGATTAGAAAGGTAGTTTATGGCATTCAGCACAGAATAAAACAGATTATGAATTCTGTCCAGAAACAGTTGCTATACTGGCTTTCATCCAATACTATTTAAAACCCATTATTTAGCTGTTGGTTCCAACTTCGGTGTTTTGTTTTTTGGTGAGTTTTTTTTTCTAGCACTCTTTTGAGAATAATTTAAAAGAACTTCTGCTGCAGCGGCTGGTAGCTGTTTTAGAAATGCTTCATAAAGACCACTGCATCAGCTGATGAAAGTGTGCCTGTGTGGTGATACCATGCAGTACTGTTGAGAGGGATATACTGAGAGTGTAAAGATGAAGTCTTCTGAATTTTTGTTATTAAAATAAAATTATGATTTTTCTGTAAAGAAGGCAATATCCTTCCTGTGAAATTCCCAGAAATCTTAAAGTCGTAGTTTCATTTGTAACTGCACAAAGTTTCAATGAAATATGCAATTCCTACTAATCTAATAAAAGCCGTTAAATTCTAGTCAGATGAAATCATCTGATTTTACTTTAGAAGTCATGCAACATAAATAAGTATGGCCTGAAATAATATAATAAATATAGTAGGCTAGTTATATAGCCCTGATTTATAGCAGTAGATATTCTGGGAATGTCCATACACTACTCTTCCTTCTAATTTGTTGACCCCTGAAAATACACTTGTAAAAAGAAAAGCATACTGCATGTTCTTTTTTTAATCTCAC
Source organism: Struthidea cinerea (assembly GCA_013397865.1). Classification (NCBI taxonomy): domain Eukaryota; kingdom Metazoa; phylum Chordata; class Aves; order Passeriformes; family Corcoracidae; genus Struthidea; species Struthidea cinerea. The sequence continues at coordinate 2,003,748 of VZTI01002336.1, read as the reverse complement.
ATAAGAAGGGTAAGAATTCCTAACTGACCTGAGCAAAACCTATGTAGGTATAAATCTTTGATTTTCATTTACCTTTTGGCTAGGGCCCATGAAATTAACAAGTGTTTTTCAGCTTAGTGGATTTCACGACACTATTTCATTTGTTTGATCAAATTAAGTTAAATGGAAGGACCAATACATATAACCAATAAAATCTGAGATGCAATTTCAAAATTAACGAAATGCATGTTTATTTAAATCTTATGATGAAGACATGGACGTAATGTGCAAATACATGACATTTAGTAAAGCTGGAAGAGTTTAATGACATCTGTTTTGGGAAACATATAGGTCTAGAGGCGTACATCAGCGTACAACAGTTGACAGGTGCTAGATATGTTTAAGAGTACCATGATGATTTACCTGAGCTAAATTTCTCACTACTGTTTATCTTACTCTATATTTTCAACTTGTTTCACTATTCTTTAAAAAAAATAAATATACATCCACCCAAACGCAAGCTTAAAAATTGAACTTTAACACCCCAAATTAACAGCTTCCCTTAAATATGACATAATGATTTATCCCAGGTACATGACAAAATAATGTAATCCCACAAAGACACCAAAGTTAAAAGCATGGCTGCAAAGTCTGATTAAAAGAATTCAAGTATTTTTAAGCATTCATCCTTATTCCAGAATTACAGTTAAATCTTAAAAAATTTTGCCTGTTTTCCAGTGCAAAAATTCAGTTATAGAGTTTGCAAGCAGAAACAGTTCTGTGTCTATTAATATATTGACTAAAATGAAATACCACTTGAAATTCATTTGAGCTGTACATCAATCGGAACAGTCTGGAAATGGACTAGCACAGTGGACTTGACGATGAATGTGAGTATTTTTTCAGATTTTATTGTTCATCGCTCTGGCCAGGGTTGACCTGATAAAAGAGGTCTCAAATGTTTTACGAACTATCTTCACAGTTCTCATTTTGTACCTATAAAAATAGGTTGCTTGGCTGGACAAGAGGACCAGTTTCCTGTGCTCCCTTGATAATGAGTGACTTGGGGAAGTTGACAGGGCTGAAATATTTTATTTTAACTACCCTTCTACTCTTCATTTTAACCTTCTTCTCCCCATGTGTGGACATGAACTAAATTCCCTTGCTGCAAATTTTACATGTAGGCATGTAAAGACATAGAAACAAAAAGCAGGGTTGTTTAAAGCAACAAATATATTTGGCAAGCATATACCATGGACCACTACAGTCTTGATTTTGCAAGGAATGCGAAGTTTGGATGCTTGCTTTCATTCTTGCTGCCAGCTCCTGCCACACAATGTCCATGCTGCACACATGGATCTCAGTCAGCTCCACAATTCCAATCAACTACGTTCTCAGCTTCAAAACATGAGGAAATAATAATATAAACCAGAAGGAAAATGATCAAATTGTCATATTCTTATATATTTACCTGGCTGTACACAATTCTTCACAGGTCATGATAGAGAACAAAGAAAAACATAGATATTCCATGTTGTCAAAGTCTTGTTGTTTGTTTAAAAATCATTAATTGTTAAATGCTCAGTGTTGCATTTAATACTCTTGTATTATAGGCTGTTGCATAAAATACTTTTCAACTAAGGTTTAAATAAATGTATATAATATCCCAATAAGAAAAGGCTAATATTTACCTATCTGGAGTAAAGTATTTTCTTTGACAGCCTATTCAGGCCTAACATACAGCAGCCAGTCTGTAACCATAGCAATCAGCTGTATTGACGAAGAACCCAGCTAGGCTAAGCAAAAAAAGGAATTGCAGAGCAAAGAAAGATCTGATTAGTGCAGTTGTTCATGCTACGGACAACATGAGGATATTGGCTCCTGTTGAGTGGAGCTGCTCAAACAGTGAAAGATATTTCAGCAAATGTTAGCTAAAAATTAGAAATTGCTTGACTTCAACTCTGTTCACTTCTGCTGCAGAGCTTTGGGATTCACTTTAATTTCTTGAAACATTTACTTGCATATCAACCTATATAATAAGATTGAGTATTATAAGCATTTGTACAGAAAATAATGTAGGCCGGGTGGTAAGTTAATCTACAGATATATTATGGAAAAAGGATCTCCAAATGGTTTTAGGAGCTAAACATCCCAAAGATAAACAATCACATCTTCAGCAACTGGCTCAGGTATGACCTGGCAGTAACTTGAAATTTTATCCCCCTCTGAGGCTATGAAACATTAAGTACAACTGAACAAGGACATAAAACACTGCATGTTGCTATAATTTTGATCAGTTATAATTAGGTTTGGGGAAAAAAGAATCCAACTAGCAGACTCATAAAAGGATAATTGTAACACTTTAGGGTATCAGTGGTACAGTGACATTACCAATTTGTTTCATTATGGTCATTCTTTCTGTCTCAATATCAAAAATTAGAAACTGCTGTGTTGCTTTCTGAGCAGAAAATTCCCCAGTTGAAGTGAGATCTTCTGACAACTACATCTTCCAGGCTGGAGGTTCGTTTGTGCTGTTCTAGTACAGAAAAATCAAGTCCATCTACAATTGCCTTGTTGACAATTTATGACAAGAATAAACTCTACCAAGAAGCATCCATCTTTCATCCCAACATGGGGAAAAACCTAATCCATATTTACTATACATCGTAAAGGCCAGTGACACAAGGCTACCAGGAATCACCATCACAGACAGGGATTACAGTACATCTGGCTGTTATCCAGCAGCAATGGCCTAACAGGAAGGACTGGGTGCCAGAATGTGTAAGACTCAACAGAACCTGGAAAATGAACAGGACCTACTGGCAACTTTTCCTTCTTCCTTCAAGATATTTTAAATACTTCTTATTAGTGACAGATTAAAACATGACTGTCGGCTTTCAGCGGGGAAAATTTCCTCAGGGGCCCTTAAATGAGCCTGGCAGAGTGGGAAGAAGCATGGAGAAAACAAGATCCACTTCAACACCACGCCTGCAACAGGTCTGACATTACAGACTCTAGACCATACCACATTCTTACAAATATTAATATACAGTGCATCTACCACGCCATATGTATGGCAGAGCAGAGCCCAAATGCCAAATTACCTGCATCTTACTGGGTGTTTGTGTGCATAAACACACACAGGTATGTGCACCTGCAAGCACGCACAAACTCTCGCACACATTAGGTGCTCATTCTTTAAATAAAGTTTAGAGAACACAATTTCTGTATTGCAGTTGAAAGTTTATATGATCACATTAACATCTTAGTATGAATGAGATGGGAAACAGATGACTGAGAATTCAAAAGTCACACAATAACATCTTAGTGAAATTTAATTTAAAAATGAAATTGCGAATGTATGATATACTACCAGCGTGGTGGCCCGCAAGCCTATGGAACAATGGAGAAAGAGAGTCTGCTGGTGAGACAGACCCTAGTACGAGATCCTCCCCAGGCTAGGGTGACAAAAGAGGCTTCTCCTAGGATGCTTTGCTTTGCTATGTTAATGACCCCAGTTCTGCTTCCCTGGTCGGCCATTGGCCTCCCCGCCCCTTTGTTACCTTATATGTTCCTGCCCTAGAAGGTTCCCCACTCCAGGTTTCTCCCACTGGCCTTTGCCCCATCACCACTCCCCCAGAGCTTCCCCACTGGCTCCCATTCCCTAGTCCTGCCTGTGTACCGCCCCCATGCCCTCAGACCATTGGTCCCTGAGGCTCGATCCGCTCCCGTACTTAAACCTGGACCCTCCATTGTTCTCTGTCTTTGTCCCTGGAACCCTTCACGATGTGGCTGCAATAAACCTCATCTGTGGAACCCCATACGAGGACCCTTCCCAGCTCTTTGCTGCCGACCCATTTTAACGAGGTGTGTGTGTGTGTGTGTGTACGCTGTGTGCTGTGTGTGAGCGCATGGTGGTCCTGCCAAGCAGCTTCCCTAAGGAGACGCTTTTAGGAAGGTCGCGGCAACCTCGCACTCTGGCACCGCCAAGCCGCAGCAGAAGGCTCACAACACCTAAGTTGCACAAAGATAAATTTTTAAAAAAGAGAAAAATAAGAAAAGGACATAGACAAAATTTTCTAATTACATATTACTTAGTTAAGCAGCAAGTTACGAGGATATGTTCTTTGGCTGGGAAATGAAGATAGAAGAGCTACAGGATTTATTTCTACATATTTCATTCTCAGCTGCAATTTTGCTAAAAGCACATGCTGTAGCATTATACTTTGGTAAAAACACTGATAACAGTGTTAGGAACTGTACATGTTAGGAACAAGTTAGGAACTGGACACGGCTTACCATGTGAGGCATTACAGTTAGAAGGGGCTTCCTAGATTAATTTATTACTGTCAAATGGTTCCTGAATAGAAAAGATCATTTTCCAACAAACTTCAAAAATTATTTTGCTAGTTCATCAGAAGTTTGAACACAACTGATCAATAATTCATTCTTGACAAGATTGGTTTGCAGGGTATTTCTATTCTGTTACTTCTGAAAGAAGTTCATGTTAATTTTAGTACCTATGACTTCTGTGAGTTTGCACTTTAAAATATCATCTAATAAAAAAGCTCGGCTGGTCTATTTCATTATCTGTTGGCTCTATAGTAGGAAAGCCACCCTTGGTTCAAATTCATCTACCTATATTTTATTTCTTTTAGCTGTAGCCCATCTATTAGGAACAAATCTATGCACAAATTTCAGAATCCCGAGTCTATGAAATCCACAATATAGAAAAATTAACACAGATAATCTAGAATGAAAATCTTGACTTTCTAAAAGCAATCACAAAACAAGCATGGTGTTATATAATATACAGCGATAGATTAAAAATCTGGTAGAGACCACATTGATTCCAGTTTGAAATTTTGCATGTCAGGTCACACATTTTCCCAAAATACTTCCCAGTCAAGTAAAGTACGCACATGAGAAAAATACGCTGTTTCTACTGCTGCTGGCATGGAGCTAACCAATTACCTTATGAAGTTTTTCGTGTGGGTAACTATGTTCACTAAAAACTGTATTAACATTCTTGTGTTCATTTGCCAGACTTTGTTCTGGGTCTCATTTTGTCTGTGTACAGTAGATTGAAGATCCCTCTAATATCAATTTTCTTCTCCTGCATAGGAAGTATGCCCTTTATCTTACCTTCTCTTTGGTAAGATAAACTGCCAGAGATCCTTCCTTCTTTTAGAATGGAGACACATTATACAGTCCTTTAGTCACAGATTTTCTCTGAGCCCTCTTCAGCTCATTAACACCCTTCTTGAATGATAAATAGAGCTGTGGGAAAAGGATCTTTTTGTTCTCAGGAATTCCACACACTTCTGTTTTTCTGCTTAGACTATTGGCTGACTGGAGTTGGATTTAAAAATTACTCCATTGCCTTCTTCCCTTGCATTGGGCAAATTTCCTGTATATCACAATTATTTCGGTCGGTTTGATTGTTAAACCTAAGAAGTGTGCAAAGTTGCACAGGACATTGAACACAAAACTCATGTTTTACTTATACTCTCATTTATGTGCACTTAAGCCCATTTGACACTGAGGATTCTTGTTGAGTCCAGGGTTGCTCTGCCTTCCAGAGCTGTTCCTCCTACGGAGACAAAATTTTGAGCTCTGCTTCACAACCCCTCACTTAGAAAGGAGAAAGAAGATTTATTCAGCCTTAGATATGGACCCACTCACCTGTCAAGCAACATGACTTACCAGGAATGAAAGTGCATGGAATGTGTGATCTGAGTTTGCACACACATGCAGATACACGTGTTTAAGCATACAGATTCATAATGGCATTATCCATATTGTGCCAATTCAGTGTAGAGAAAAAAAAAAATCAGACTTCAGCCAGAGAAGTCAATTTTCACATGGAAGAATTAAATATATGCTAAAAAGCAGATTCAGTCTTGCTTGACTGTCAATGAAAATCATAGCTTTAGTCATGGGCGTATAAAATTCCTCGTTATTTAGTCGTTCAAATATTTTCTGCCCCAAAGAATCACAGCATTTACAAATACACCTACTTCATAATTATATAATAGAGTTTTTATCAATATAGTGAATATAATTTTGATTTCCAGATACCAAGGCTAGATTACAGAATATTTTATCAAAAATTAATTCACTATTTCATTTTCCCAGGATGAAAAATAAGAAAAAGAAACTGGGAATTTACCTCGGGGGAAAAGAGGTATTTTGCAAATGCTTGCCTATCTTTCATCAAAATGTTTTCTGCTATATTCAGCTTTTCAACTTAAATGAAGCAGACCTTCAGGTATGTTTCTCTTTGGGGCGTATTTTCTGCCTTTGATGAATCCCTGTCTAATACAGGTTTATCCACTCAATGTATCAGAACATTGGAAACTTTCTTTATCCTACTCAAGGAGTTGAGCTGCTACATCAGAAATGTTGCAGTACTCAGCATTGCAGTGACTATGCTACTTTTCTGAATATCTGCCTGTACAGAGCCATTGTATCACAGCTGACTGTCAGGAAAGACAATAAAAGCAAAGACAATCCTGTGTTCATGAAATTAAAAGTAATAAATAGCAAGTCTGTCAAACACAGCATACACAGCCCTTGTGTAGCCCCCAGGGTTTCCTTTGTCTCAAGTATTGTCAACAGCTACATGTTTTAAGGTCTACTTGTCATCTAATCTACAAACATAGCCTGCACTGCTTAACACCCCTAATGTTTGTCTTCCACATGACAGCACCTGACTACGTTTGAATCCTTGCACACAGTGTATTCCTCCTCATGATATGTATTTTTAAAATGGCTTTAGCTAATGGAGCTGTTTAATTTGCCTTGTGGGTTCCCACCTACTCATGCAAATATCCTGGCTCAATCATGCATTTCTTCAGCTAATAAACCAGATGTATACCTGTGGTAAAGCTGTAAGAGCCTAGCAAAGTCTTCGTACTGAGTAACTTGTCATTAAGAAGGAAATAGCTACAAATCCCAATTAAATCCCATGTGTAACTTAAAAGCAGGAAACAAATGAGGACAGCCAGGAATGAATTATTTAACAATCTTCAGTCAAGTCAAAAGGTGTCCAAAGCTACCAGATTTCATGCTTCTCATCATTAATATGATTGTTCGAATGCATTAGGGTTAGGGAAGGCTTTGTGACAGTAGTAATGAGACAATTTGGAAGAAGTAGACTTTGCCCACCTTGAAATACTCAAAGAACATAATTTTAGATGTATAATGGACTTTTTATTGGACATTTGATATTACCGTCAGGACTTGAAAATGTATCAATTCATTCCCATAAACTATACGAATATAAGACAGGAGAAAAATAGTTATAGAAATGCTTTGACCTGTCTGGTGTGAACGGATTTCATAATTATAAAATGTCCAAGCCACCTACTCAATACCAAAAGATATCTCTTTTATATCTCTTTTCACATGCACAGACACATATATATTCATTCCGTCTAGCCTCAGTTAAAGAAGGATATTTATAAGCTATACTGAGTTAAAAGTTAGAACCAGAGTATTAGAATGCCCCATCAAATATTTGCTTTTCTTTGTTCATGTACATAAAGTGTGAGATCCCTGTGCTGATGTAATCCCAAACACGTTAATCAGTACATTGTCCTTTAAACTCATGTCCTAATGTTTCAACCAACATCTTTTTTATACCTGTTTTCTCCTCTACCTTTCTCTAGCTCTTTTAAATAAGCTTTCCTGCATCATCTGTGCCATAAGCTGGTCAGAAAGACTTTTATGAAGAAATGTTGGTAAAAATGTGGATTCTGTATTTTGTATGGATGCTGTTATGTTGCTGCTCAGTCCACTCAGTAACAGCTGGATGTTTCAAAGACTGCAACAATGTAAGGGGAGGAAGCCATAAGGCTGCTTTGTACATAATCTTCCATAATTTCTAACCACTTCTATTTTATTTCTAGTATTTAATATTTATTCCAGAAAATGCTGAATTTAGTACTAACATCTTCCAGAGATTTCCTTACTCATTGTTTACTTTCAAAGTTTAGAAAAATGTCATCTTGGGTAAAATGTTAGACTTCTTCACACATTTTTGTTTCTTGTCTGCACTGCTAGCTGCCACCTACTTACCACTCGTTCAGGTGGTCCATTAAACATTCTGTTGGATGCCTTGTGATAAACAGCAATGAAATTTATTAGTCTGCTTTATAAAGAAATTTATGATAAAGAAATAGCTACTGGTGTCTTTGTTTGTTTTTTTTTCTTCTTCATTTACTCTGCATAACAAATTTCCTAATTATTTTACCATGATTACTATAGTAAAATAGTAAATACATGCCGAAGACATGATGTCCCATTTTATCCGTATTATGAAATATCAACTGACAGCAGTGAGTGATAAAGCAGTGTTCAAAAACTTTGGACAGAGTTGAGTGGCCAATTTGTTTACAAAAAATGTTAATACTACTGACCGGTGGTGTAAGAAAAAAAATCTGTAAATGCCTTTAAGAAAAATGCAATATTAAATGCTGCAATTTCCTTTTGGAAGTGCACATTTTTCTGTTGTTGTTTTGTGAACTTTGTCCTTCCAACTGTATGTTTTATATAGCTTTTGCCTTGGAACTCCCTTGTTTCAATCCCCTAAAACTGTCAAGTGTGACTCTACCTGCTTTATTGTTCCCATAAATTCATATGAAACTAGTAGCTAAATCCAATTTGTGTCATTCTGTCTCTCTTTGTAGCCTATTCTAAATCTCCCAGCATGTTTCACAAAAGTAGAATCCTATTAACGCCAAATAACCACCACTGTATTTTATTCCATAGTTATTACAGTCCTGCTACTGTCACAGCTCTTAAAGACTCTTGTCTCTCCATGAATCTATGATGGCCAAAACCTGAAAATCTCATTACTACTTTTCTGTTCTGTTTTTTTTCCATTTGATATCCCTTTCTTCTATATTATTTTTTAAATTAACTTAGGTGTTATATGTTTAAGCTCAATACTTTGTCAAATTTGCCAACCTCTAAAGTGCTACTAGTTAACATGGAAAAAACTAAAATTCAGATAAGCTTGGCCCATAAAGCTGATGATCCTGTCTTTAGTTTTACTGAAGCTCTTTTCTTTCAAAGTGGTTTAATTTAAGAATTAATAATAGGAATTTATTTTTCCTTATTAATTGAAATATTAAAAATTGGAAGATTGTGAATTTCAATGAAAGTCCTAATATCTGGATTAAAATCCATTAAGAACTGTTATAAACAGGGTAATATCCATGAAGTATTGAATATCATCAATTGTATATAATTAAATGAATGCATGTCATTGCTTAAAAATTTTTGAGAAAAGAAAAATAAAGAAAACATTTTAAAACACTTCTGCTTAAGTTTTCAACGTAAAATTGAACCTCTCATGATGCAAATGTTTAGGAAACTCATCTCCACGTGGTATCATTGACTTCTGTGAGATAGATAGATAGATAGATAGATAGATAGATAGATGGATGCACGTACAGACAGCAAGAGATACAGACTGGAATGTGCTCATTGAAACTGTATTCTAGAAGCTCCAAAGCAGAAACAAGTGTTGGTTGGTTGGTTGGTTTTTCGTTTGGTTGTTTTGTTTGGTGCTGTTTGTTTTTTTTTAATTAATTTTTAAAGAAGTGCCTTAATCTGCAATCATAATGTGCAAATACCTTGGCATGTCTTGAGTTCCTCCTTATTTCACCCTCTGCACTCAAGTTTCATGAATAAATTCTCTCCTCTTTACTGCAATATGTATAATTAGATTCCAATCGCGCAATCCTAAAAGTGTAAAAAAGCGCATTTGAAATACATGATAATTTTTCCAGTAACTAAGAACACAAAAAGGATGTCTTAGGCTCAGGAATGTTTGCGATAAGTACTTAGGAGTAATCAGGAATAATATCCTTTAAAAAGTCCCAAGGAATCTTGTGCCTAAAGGGTGTGTCCATTCCCGTTAAGGAAGATCTCCTTCCACACATATTCCAAAGACAGTGTTGTGATTCATGAAATTTAGTGCTGTGCCAAATATTAGCATGTGGTTTCTGGAAAGCCAGGAATAAAAAAGTGAGTTTGTATCTACTGGAAATGCTGCACCCTAACAAGGCTAAGCTGATTCTCTAATATCTGAAAGGAGAAAATCAATTAGGAGCATGGATGGGAACTTGCTTGTTTTAGGCAGTTTGGTTGAATTCTATGAGACAACTGTGCTCTGATTATTTTTTATCAATTAAAAGATGACTCAAAGCAATATGATTTAAAAAAAATCTAGGAACTGCAAAACAACATAAAGAATGAAAGGAAATTCATTATGCTTCAGATAATGAAGTGAGCATTTACAGTAAATTTGATTATTACGTAATCTCATGCAATGAGTGAAGAAAAATGGCAACATCTTTCCAACCAGATGATGCAGATTGTTCACAAGCTTTAAAAGAAGTTTAACTTAGCTTGAATGATATTTTGCTTCTATTATGTTCTGAATGTAATATGTTTAAGTCTGAATGAAAGTGGCTTACTTCAGTTTTAAGCAGTGAAGATGGACCACAATACACAGAGTACATTTTGAACTTGTGACAAGATCAAATCCACATTTTCTGTGAAGCTCTTAGGAAGTGATATTTGGACAAAGAATCACTATTAAAACATTCAAATAGCATTCAAGTTAAAATTTTACAAACCTCTAAAAATCATTTTAAAAGAACTGTTAGGATTTCTTTTTAACACCAGAAAGTTTCTTTTTATTCCTTCCTTGCCCTGGAAACGTTAATTTGCTCTGTCTGAAAAAGGTAGCACGCTGACATAGAATTTTCAAGAAAGTTCTATTATGCAGATGGTCTTTGAAAAATAATTGACCAATCATCGTAATTATAAAACTTGTTCAGCAAATTATTGCTCTCCTTCAATATTAATTCTGAGTTTAGTTTTCTTTAGGAATAACTACCTGCCACCCTGTCATATGTATTTTCACAGTGGTTAATTATTTTGCCTTTTGCAACATGCTTAGGAAGCCACTAAACTGTGATTATAAGAAAGAAAGAAAAGAAAAGAAAAGAAAAGAAAAGAAAAGAAAAGAAAAGAAAGAAAGAAAGAAAGAAAGAAAGAAAGAAAGAAAGAAAGAAAGAAAGAAAGAA
>VZTI01002336.1:1931035-1990811 GCA_013397865.1 Struthidea cinerea | reverse complement strand
CCCCCCCCCCTTTCTAGTTCTTCTGCAGCACGAGGGTGGGGGATGCAGGCAGGGCTGGGGCCGACGTGAAAGACACCATGCGGGCGGAGTTCTCGCAGCTGGGGGAGCAGGGCGGCGGCAGACGCAGCTTAGTAGCCTCAAGGGCATTCGCACAGCAGCGGCAAAGCCGGCGATGGGGCAGAGGTGCGGTTCAGCAGCGCCGTGATAGTCAAGGAACAGCCGGGGCGGGCCGGTGCAGCTGGGGCAGAGCGTCCTTGCAGGAGCTGGTTCCAGCCCGCTGCCACAGCTGGGAGAGCCAAGTCTACTAGGTTAAAAACAAGAATGAACTGTCCTTTTAACTCCGCGTCACATGGACGGCCAGGGCGAGCCGCAGCAAGCGGCCGCGCGGGGTCCGGCCCCGGGCCGGCCGTGTGGCTGGCTTGAGTGTGCCTTCGCCTTGGCCGGGGGGGCACTGGCATCAGGTTGCGGCTGGGCTTGGCGGTAGCGGCGACGGGGGAGAAAAAAGGCAGCTAAGCGGGCCCCCCGTCGGAGCTGCTGCGGGGGAAGAGAGGTCTGCCGTTGGTCAGCAGACTGAAGGGGGCAGCCGGCAGCCCTTTGTCTGGGTTGAGCATGCTGCTTGCCAGCCGCTGCCCTAGGGCTCTCTGTGGGGTCTGGCAGCTGCTGCCTCTCTGCTGTGGCGCCACTGGGGAGACTGAGAGTGGCGGGGTCAGGCTTTTTTAGCACCTGCCGCCGCTGTTCCAGGCTGTGTTCAAAAGGCACTAAACTCCGTCTGTTTGTAATGTGTTGGGTCTGTCCAAGGCACGTTAGGAAGTTCCCGAATGCCGCTTTCTCTTGCGGCTGTGGCTCTTCGGGGCTTATTTCAGAGCTCCTGCGGGGCTGCTGGGGAAAATCTGACCCGGGGCTGTAGCTGCTGCTGCCGGGTTTTAGTTTTAGGGCGCTTTTGGGCAGCGACTCCGGCAGCCGTTTCTGAGCCTGGCTCTCGCCCCGCTCCGGGGCTTCGGCTCGGGGCTCGTCCAGCCGCAGCCAGAATCCGCTGGGGCCGCGAGGCCGGGGGCTCCACGGGCCCCGCGGGGGGCCCACCGCCGCTTTGCCCGCAGCTTGGGCTGGGGTCGCTGGGGCTCGATGCTGGCTTGGCTGGGGCGCAGAGCCGACGCCTAAGACACCACCGCTGAGCTCGGCGGGAGTGGCCAGTCTGACACAGGGCTTGGAGCAGACGGGCGCGAACGCCTTGTAACTTCCTTTGACAGAGCAGGTGTGGGCGCTGCGTTCGTGCAGCAGCTCTCCCAGTGCCTTGCGCTCTACCGTGCATAGCTGCAGCCTTACTATGGCTGTGGTGCAAAGGTGTGAAAAACGAGGTTCACTCTCCTGTTAGAATTGAAAAGTTTAATAAAGGACAATAAGGGACAAAAAATAATAAAGCAAAAGTTACTGCGCTGGATGCTTTGGCACTCGGTCAAGAGCATACCTGTGATCTCGGAGACTTGCTTTACATACACTTGGAGTATTACATATTCACAAACAATTATACATATTCATAACCAATTATACATATTCAAAACCCTTTCCAGTAACTTTTTAGAATGGAATTTCAGTGGTTTCCCGGAATCAACAGATAGTTGCATATTCAAACTCTTTCTAGTAACAATCTAGATCTCTTATCAGTAGTTGATAGCTGGCGCTGGTAGAACTAAGCAGACAGTTACAAGTTTTCAGGTTAAATGACAGAAAAAAAAAAAACAACCCCCCCCACCTTTTCATAGACAGAAGCTACTTATTTTAACATTTGCAAAAAGCCAATTATTATAGCATCTATTTATCACAAAGGGAAGGAAAGCAGTGCAGCGCATGCAGAGGTGCTGCTGTCCCCGAACGGCCTGGAGCCTTTCCGGCTGCTACCATCCCCACTCTCAGTCTTGGCCACGTGGGAACTTGAGGTGGGTTGGTTTTCACGAGCGGGGCTGCCGATGGAGGGCACAGGGATACAGGAGGAGGAGACCCCCGCCGAAGGGGGAAGGGCGTGACGCAACACATATCATTGACGCGTGGCAGGGACTAGGGACGGAGAGGGGGCCGCGAGCAGGAGCAGGTGGGGGAGGAGGACCACGCGTTTGCAGAAAGCCCGCCACTCCCGCTACGGCTTCCATGTGGCGTCCACCATTTTGTTTGAGGGGAGTGGAGGCGGCAGAATTAAAAATAGGAATAACAGCTGAGTTTGAGGGACCGGCCACGCTGCCATCATCTGGGAGCAAATTTAACGTGGAAAAAACCAGGGAAATATGTACGGGGGAGAGGTTTGGGGCAGGACCTGGGATGGCTTGGCCATCACCATCCCAGGCAGGGAACAAAGGAAACAGAGAGAAGGCAGGCAGACAATAGCAAGCCTGTGCACTGGTGCAGGATCCATCTCCCAGTCTCCCTTAAAGCAGGGCAGAGGGAGCAGGGATGCAGGGAGAGGGTAGCGGTAAAGGGTTTTTTAAACTGGGGTTAACATTTCCCGACCGTTTCACAACACTATCAATAGCTTTTGCTAGCTTATAAAGCAAATACCCTTTTCCTGACAATAACAACCATTGCACAAAGCATTTTAAATACTCAACTAACCACTGCTTAAATAACCACTGAACAAAATGTTTTAAATCTTCCCTGGTATAACGAAAATTTTCCCGAACAAGGACTCTTAGAACTAGGAGAAAAACTTCCCGCAGGAGATGAGAGAACTCCACCCCCATCTCCCTCTCTTCCTAATCCTCGAGATAAAAGGAAATTAACAGAAAAGGATACAAAAGTGACCCATATTACCTTAGAGGGTCAAATAAAAGTCTTGAGGTTGGTCCACCGACTTTAGACCGCTCTTCTCTTCTCCTGAGAAGGTTGCCAGTCCCCCCTGCGGAGTTCCCTGATAAAACTCAGAGATTTCTTTGGGGCAATGGCTCCTCGAAAGGCGACTTTATTCCAGCAACGAAGCTGTGCTGGAGACGCTCTCCGGGGATGGTCCGAGGCCATCCATATTCAGGTGCCATTTAATACTGTCCCTGTCCAGCTCCGTGGGGTCCTTTGGCACCAGAGACTGTCTTACCAAGAGCTCTCTCTGTCTCTTGTACCACTGGTCAGTCAGCCACCACGTATTTCCCACATGTACTATTGCAAAAGTCTGCATTTACCTTTTATAATTACATACATACACATACATTAGTGTCCATGTGTAGGTATAAATTTTTGCACTGTCTAGAAATACAATTTAAATCCAAATAAACCAAGTATTTTAAAAAATGGCAGTTCTCAACCATCCTTCACTCATTTTGCAACAATATGTCTTCCTGCCTCATACCTGTATTTTTTATTATTGCATTTTTATTTGTATTACTTTCATGAGCTTTAATCACCAGCAAAGAGAAAACCAGAAGCTCCAATTCTTCTCAGATGTATTACAGTCTGCAGCTCTGGACTGTCTCTTTATGTTATAATCCTTCACAGCTATATCCTTAGATAGACTATACTTCAGTTTTATTCTAGTCTTTGTTGTTATCCTCTCTTGAAATTTCATACATTTCAGTGTGCTGAGGAGGAGGCCTTTTCTTTTCAGACTAAGATAATGCGATTTCAAAAATCTGTTTCATTTCTTCACATCAAAGGAATCTCTATTTCATTCAGCATATTTTGTACTGAACAATTCCTGCTTTCTTTTGTTGGTATTATATCTGCTTGATTTGTTAAAAAGGCTATTTAATTATACATTAAATGGATCTTCATTCCTTCCTGTAACCTGACTTTTCATAACTAATTTGCTGGCCAATGGAAATAGTAACTCACGCGCCATTCCTTTTTACTCCCTTCCCATCTTCCATTGTCAGGAGATTTATTCAAAACAAATAGCTTTACAAAAATGTTACTTTGTAAATATCTTAAACTGCATTGACACCAATAAGATGTTTTAAAAACTGTTTATAATCATGAGGGGCTGTAAGGATTATCTTGATTTTATACTCAGATTTTTGTCCCCAGTTTCTATTGGTCTTTTGCATGTATTAAGACTATGCCAAAGCCAGTAGTTTTGGGAACTTACTGCACTACACAGAATTAAAGGATAATGATTATGATTAGGAGTATTTGAAGCACTAAGTATTTTCACTGGCAATGAAAGGGTAATGCTGAGTAAATCTTAGACCTTTAATAAAATCCACATGTGCTTCTTTTCAGACAAAACTATTCTTTGATTCCATGATCTTTTGCATGAACTGTTGCCACGAATGTTTGAAATATTGCAGTAAGTTCATACAGAGTCCACGGGGGAAGATGTGTACTGGAACAACACAGCAATCTTTCTGCAATCACTACAACTAGTCAACTTTTCAGATGTTTTCTACAGTAAAACTGAACGGCAATTGACACAGTGTTGTGCTGGTCCATGGTTCTTGTAGGAACAATGGCCATACACTCAATAATGGTGTCAAAAATATTGAGTGACGAAACACACTTTGTCACTCAATGCCTCAATCATAGTTTTCACAGACACTTTCTGCTTATTTCCTGCTCTCTATTGTATGTTAGTAATAGGCAATCCACAGAAGCCTGCCATTTCAGTTTTGAATTGGAAACATTTATTGACATACTGATGGAAGACAATTTAATATTGAAATATTAATTTTTGCTGTTCTTCATTTAGAGACCACCTTCCAGCCATCTATTGATCTTACTGTCCTGACTTAGTTTGAGTTTTCATTTCTTGAAACATGTATTGACCAATATTTGTTTTCCTGTTTCAGAACTTAAAATGCCAATTTTGTTTTCTTTAGCAGTGCTCCTTCAAAATATGTAGGATGAGATTTCCTGGAGTACTTGACCTGCCCTGGGGCAGCTGGCCTACACTAAAGAATTAGAGATGTAGGACTGTTAATTTTCTCTGAGAATCGTGAGCTTCTTATGATTCATGACAAGTCATCACCAGTCTTGGTCAGACTGGCCTAAAATATTCTGTGCTCTCACTTTGGGGAACACTAAAATGGTTGGACACACATACACACTGTGCTGAGAAACAAGAAAATAGTTATTCCCAGGGCAAGAGAAGGAACATATGTATTGGTGTGCATATTTAAAGCATTTAACAATTTCCAGTAGCAATTGAAACCAGAATTTGATAAGTTCATTGAGAATGAAGTTTTATCTTCTGTTCAACACAAAATCCACCAAGGAATTCGTATGAGGCAAAAATTAAATATATCATTCAAAAAAGTTTGTTAAGCATGAAAAATAATAACAAAGAAAAAAGAATTTTCTAATTACTTACTGGCCCATTCTTCTTCCTTATCTGCATGTGTAAGCACCGCACTACATGAACAACTATTGTCTTCTTTTGAAGTACTTGTACAATCAATTCTTGGCATCCAGGTAAGGGCTGATGACAAAGATTCCGTGAGACTCTCACTAAGATTTACTCCAGGAAAAGAGGCCTGAGGGATCACACCTTAAATTAAGAGAACCTGGACATTCTATTTAAATGCTTACTTCTACACCATCTAGCTGGTCTCCAAGGCGTTTTACAGCACAGGCCTTGGCCATGCTTAAGACTACGTTAGTGACAGTTAATTGTACCCTGGCACTGTCACCTGCAGATTCATGGGAGACTGTCAGAGTTTAGGTTGACCTTCAACCTTGCTGTTTCTCCAAAGCAATGGCACTGGCTTCCTCCTGTTAGAGATGTCTTTTCTTTCCTCTCTTCTTTTTCACAATATTGAAGATCTTCTCCTGCAGGTAGGAAGAGTTCTTTCAATTTTAAAACATTATTTCATTGCTATAAGCTCCTCCATTACAGGAAAACCTGTTCTGCTTCAGTCAGGGTATTCTTATGAATAATTCCTTCGCCTCAGTGTTTTCATTGTGTCTGTGACATTTAGTCACTGAGACGTAATTGTACACATCCCTGAGTGCTCTGAGACAAGGATCATAGCTTTCTAAGTGACATTGCTGTTAAATTAGTGTTCAGATCACTGTGTGGACAGATTACTATTACAAGCACACACACACATACGTATAAAAGGCAAGGGTTCAAGTCAAGCGACATTAATGGAGATATTTCCAGTTTATTAAACTGAATTGTTAAAAAACCCTCTGCTGTTAATGCACCAGTTACACAGAGAGAAAGCAAGGCTTTCCTTCTTTTGTTTTAGTTGATTAATTAGTCAATGTGTGTGCAGCAGCACAAACATAAGCTGATATGTAAGTGCTAAATGGCATTGTTCATACTGTGTTAAGCAGACAGTTTAAAAATATGTTTTATTGATCAGATTCCTTCCTGGAGGCAGAACTGATGATAAACATTACTGGCAGGGTTATGACTATTGGGAGATGGGCTGACGTTTGCCCCAGCTGCTTCATGTTTATGAAGCCAAAGATAAGGTGCCAATGAAGAGCCATTCCCATGCTGTATTTGTGCCCCTTTGTACCTCTGAGGTTGAATTCATTTGTCTGTGAAACTGGCTATTAATATTCTTTGTGAAGTATCTTTTCTGTAAGGTGTCTTCTTACCAAAGGAAGTCCATTCCTCCTGTTGTTGTGCTAGACACTGTATATTATGGGATTCATCCAGTGGCTGTCAAAGCAAATCACAGAAACCATCCTTTCAGGAACAGGGGGAGGAAGGGTGGTGAGATTGACCACGTACTGGTGGCTCAGTTCCTGCTTGAGAAGTGAGGAGCATTTCCATGTAATCTGAGCAGGAGACATAACAATAATATTTTACTTCTTTCATATATATATGTATATATCTATATACACATTCTAAATTTAATATTTCTCTATCAAATAGGTCATATCTAATGAACATATGAAGTGCTTCTCTATTTTTTCACCTTTTCTTATGAAGTTAGTGTAGGATGTGGCATTAAGTAAATGTGAAGTATGATAACAGCTCCTTCATGGAGATGGTGATCTCAGCCCCATTAGCATTTCAAAACTTGCCACGCTCAATGTTTTACCTTTGTATTACATATGTATAAAGATTTATGGTATAAAATTATCAATTTATATTAAAAGTTTATTTACATGGAGTGCCACGGAGTGAAAATATTCTGTTGCACAATGGCATAAGATTTAGCCATGTCTGTTATAGCAGTGTTTTGATATATGGGATTAGATACATAGTAATTCAGATGGTTAATTTTCCCTTCAGTTTTGTCAAAAGGCTTGGAGTACTGAAACTCATGTGTGTTTCTGCAGTGATATGTGTAAGAAAATTTATTTCAGTAGATATATACAGCACAGTATAGTTCCCTGAACATTTATTTACCTATTAAATCATTACTTTGTAAGAAATAGTTATCATATATTTCCTTGTTATATTGTTTTTTGGAGAACAGTGAAAAAAGAAGTATGTAGGAAGTTGAGCCATAAAGGGTTCACAAGTCCAGGGAGCCCAGGTGTTGGGCTATGAAGGTGGCAAACCTTGAGGTGAGACAAACCCTCTTCACTAGTTCCTCCAACAGAAATTTTCTTGAAAAGATATTTTTCAGTAATTTTTTATTCTGAAACTTTAAAGTGTTAATTTTAAGACATTATTTTAAATAATTTGAATTTAAAACAAGCTTTAAAAGAATGTAATTTTCTTTGTGGTAACAAGTCACAGCTGCTCTGTATCCCAGCAGAAGGGCCCCATGGTGTGCAAAAGTAATACTTCTCTCAGCTAAAGACCACAGGCCACTCCAGAGCACATCATACTCATTTGGAGGACACAAGACATGTTAGAGGATATTACTGGGCAGCTCCAAAGAAACAACTTGGTGCTTGCCCTCAGTCACGTGTCCTGTGCTTTCCAGTCCATGTTTAACTTTTCCAGAGACTTATCAGAACTCACTCCTGATATGTTTGGATGAAAATTAATGTGCACTGTACATGGACAGGGAACTAAGGCCACAAAGAGAAATAAAGGGGTGACTATCCTGACAGTAGAAATATATGTGTGAACAAATAAAAATCACTCCTACAATAGTTATTTAAAAAGAGAGAGAACTGTAGAAATGTAACATAAGGATTTTAGCACACTTTCCATATGCAAGTTTTATGAATGACAAATAGCTGAAAGAATTAAATTTCTTGCAATCAGACAATTTTATGTGTTATAATCTTGTTTCTTTAAGGATAAAAGAAAAAAAACTAAACAAAAAAATAAAAAGCCAAAAACCCCACAAATGAACAAACAAACAAAAAACCCCATAATCAAACTTCTGCACTTTATGTTCATCCTACCAAGCCAGCTTTTTGTTTTAATACTATGAGACTCAAAATGTCTTTATGTGCCCAAGTTCATGTTTTGTTCTCATTAGCTAGAATGTCTTGGCCTCATGGTTCTGCCTGCAAGGGAAGAGAGTTGTCCACCTTAGCGAAATGCGTGTGTCAGATAAAGACAAAAACTGATTTTTTTCAGACTTGTCATTTTAATGACCCAAAGACATCAGGGCAACATGTATGTCAGCAGAGTGAGCCCCATGCAGACAGGGAGATAATAAAAATGCATGAGAATATGTATGACTTCCTACATCCCTGTTTTCACTCCTAGCTCTGACACCCTCCACCCTACAAGTATACACATAATTCACCCTTACAGGAGGTTCAGAGATTTATTTCTAGGACTGTAAGCAGGCACTTTGTCTCCTCCAGCTGCTTTGACAAAATGGCTGAACACAAAAGCAACAACAACAAAAAAGGCTCAATATCTGATGGAAATAGGATTACAACAATAGAGTTTAGAGGGAGAAGGAAAAGGAAAACCATTTCTTTCCTTTCTTAGGAGTTTGGGATGATATGAACTGCACATTAAGAGTGTGACAAAGTAATTTTGTACTGAATGACATTCAAACCTTCCCTTCCTGCTTATTTTACATGTAGGGGTGCATATTTTCCCCTGTATTTTCAGTTTCCTCTTTCTTATACTAGAAAATCACATCCAAAAAAGGTCTATTTCCCAGATATTAGAGTACAAAGCAGAGTATTTCTGCCTAGGAATACTTTCAGTAAAAACACAAAATGTTTAAATGGCAAAAGGATCTGAACCAAATATACCTTATTTGGCCATGTATACTGAGTAGATGTTTTACCTCTGTGTCTAGCTGCTGCACAGGTTAATGTTGCACTTTGTTAATTTTCTGCTGTTTTTCATCTTTACCTTTTTGAGTGTATTTTTCATACTTCATGTAATTTCTTATTTCAGTCCAGTGTGTTTCACTCAAATAAAAGAGTAATAAGCTGGCTACAAAACAGCACAAAACTGTCTGCTAGAAGTTGTGACCCAAAATATTTATTTTAAACAGCACTGCTGTTTTTCATATCTTTGTTAGCTTTGCTTCATGTTCAGATCCTGCATTTTCTCTAGTGGGTCTGAAAGACTGGTTTCAACCTTGTGTTAGAGACCACTGCCAAAAACTAGGGAAACAACTGTTCCCCACAAATGAGAGAGCATCCACTTAACATATTCAGTAGAATTTAACCTTCTTGTGGTTAAACGTTCTGGATTACTATTCAAATTCCTTTATTATATTTAGACTACTTTTTCACAAAATCAACAGGCAACTGATATGATATAGTTGTGTATCAGTCGTCTTAACTATCAGGTAAACTGAAAAATAAATAAGTAGACTATAGAGTCAAAATTCTCCCATTGCAAACATTTAAACCTCAGATAAATGCATTAAAATGTGATATAACTGATAACATTAAGTATTCTTTTAATACCCTACTTCCACATTTATTACTTCTCTAGAAACTGTCATTGAAATTCTCTAGACATTCAGGGAAATTAGGTTCTGCAGCTGGACTTAATGTTCTACTATGATAAATTTTTCACTTTCAGTGTGAATAGAAGTAAGGTTGAACATTTAATTGCTAAATTCTCAGTGACCTCTAAGGTAAGGATTAGAATCCAAAACTAGATAAAGTATTATCAAAATGGTCTCAAAAATACTAATGGGAACAGTCATAATTTTCCTTTAAAAATAAATACATCCACTTGGGTACATTCAGTTTATATATTGAGGATGCTTGTTTTATTTAGCTACCCATACCAGAGGTACCCCAGCTATTTTAAGTGATGAATTGCACATGTCCATACACATGTTTATTGTAGCTTTTGATGCAGTAGCCATAAGATTTTTGGGAAGGCTCCTACTTCACTGTACTTGACTTTGAATCAGCATGATTGATGATAGTTGCTGTTTTTCATCAGCAGGGCCAGTTTTGAAAGCCTGGAGGACCTGTAGCTGTAGGCTGCTTGGGAAAAGAGAAAGACAAGAAGTGATGGTTAGATGTTTTTGCAGTCCCACTCTGAACTGCAATTTGTCCAAGTCAGTCTTTGCATGTCCTTACTTCATCCTTGATATCTCCCACTCTCCAGTGTTTCCTTTACTTCCTTCTCTTTCACCTCAAAGTTCTTGCCCCAGCCTTTTTTGTGGTATACAGTCTTCAGAAGTACCCGTGACCTGTAGAGAACTGCTTTATGAAGACATACACAAAATTATTTTAACATCTCAGCTCTTTTACTTGGCAAAAGATGCATGAATCCTTTAAGAAAACGTGAATTTCAGATACAGATTTTTAGTTTCAACTTAGAAGTAAGAAATACAGAGAGATGAAAACATATATTTAAAGATAAACTGAAACTCCAAATTATTATAGGACAGGGAGAAGCTAGAGATCCCATTCTTATTTCATCTTAAGCCATTTGCTTGACTATAAAGAACACACAGAGCTGAATGCAAGGATTTTCTGCTAAGGACAGCGATGAATGTTAAAGGAAAAATATGATATTGAAGCAATAAATCAAGGAGACACCCCCAGAATTTATTCTGCCACCATCATCACTGTCAGAAGACATCAGAATCCTGATGGTGAAAGGAAGTCATCACTGGATGGAATATTTTGAACAAATGAAGCCTGCTACCAAGGGAAATTATAGACTTTTCCAGGAATGTCACCCTCACAGTCATGGATCTTTAGACCTTCAAAAAGAAGAAAACTGAAATTCAAGTAATATATATACTAAAAGTACTTTAACCCAAGTGTATCAGATTTTCAGCACTGTGATCACTGGACTACGCCCCAAAAGAGACTTTTGCATATACATAACTAACTTTGTTTACACAATCACATGGAATATATACTGTCAAAAAAACACAAAAAAAAAAAAACCAAAAAACCCCCAGCTCATAAGATTTAATTAATGCTAAAATACTTAGTAAAGACAGGTACAGTGAGGAAGGATCACTCAAGTCGATCCACATTCAAATACACCTTCTGAGGTCCCCAAGTTCAAATCAAATTAAAAAGGAAGGACCAGTCAGTGAAAATGTATCTAGCAAGAGAACTGTTGGGCAAGGCAAGGAAAGATAGATGAATTAGTGTTGTTTGGAAAGATTTTATTTTTTTCTTTTTTAATCGGAAAAAAGCACTAAAAAGAGCATTTGAAAGCTATGAGACGAGATGGCTTTAAGTGTATTTTTTAAAGAAATACATGTATGTATTTCTTTAAAGTTTTAAAGATGACCATCATAAACTTTATTAGTGGGAGGACACTAATTTTAAATTAAAAATGCTAATTTTTATTTAGAAATTTAATTTTCTATTGTTATTATCAGCTAATTTGACCCACACTTTTTAAAGGAGTTTTTCTATTTTACCAAAAATGACTGAGAAGTTACCTAATTTTTAGGAAGGTTTGGGACACAGACATTTTCCCCTTCCAAATTCCAGTTTTTCCTAAGTGTCAGAAAAACTTGATTTACAGGGAAGGTCCAACTGATGAAATTTTACCCATTAGGGATAAAGAGAATGTGGGGGTCATCCCCTGGCAGTGTGGAAACTTGTGCAGTGTTTTAGAAACCTCAATGTACCGAGTCAAGCATTTTCAGTATTTGCACACACACATACTATTTAGCTTGGCCCTCCTGAAACATTTAGATTTATTTAGACATGTCAAAGACACTACATAACCTGTGTAACTCTTTTCAAACAATCCTGTGTCCTAAGGAATGATTGTATATGAGAAAAACAAATTGTTTTAGGAGTCAACAGAATGAACTATAAGAGTAGTGGCTGATATGAGGTGAATAAAGTTTTGGCTGGTCAGAGATGGCAGACAATTTTTTTCAAAATTTTGAATAGTAACCTCATCCAAATGTTTAAATGAATTATCTTTTCACGACAATTGCCAGAAGGAATAAGCTGAAATAAGAGAAATCAAACTCTTGCAATCTTGGAATTCAAACCTATGTATTACCGTAATTTTTGCCCTGCTCTGTAGGTTCCCGCAAGCCCACAGAACCTGGGACATTTTCGGTAATACAGTCAGGTGACAAAGAGGCAGGAAGGGGATTCGCTTATCATCCTGCTGGATGGTTTATTCCATGCTTACAGCCGAACTCCCAAAGCAAATCTGAAACCCGATCACGAGGGCCCTCGTTTTATCCGGGGCCAGGGGGAAAGGTGGGATTAGGGAATGGGGACCAATGGGAGAATGCCAGGGGAGTGACGAGGCTGGCAGCCAACCGGGAGATTCAAACCGGGACAGACCATACCAAGGAAACAAAGCATCCCAGGGGATGCTTCTGTTTGCCCCTACACAAAGGCATCACCGACCCCCCACACCTATGCATGCTAAATAATTAAGTTTCAATTAACTTGGCATTGTACTGTGACGTCATAATGTAAACTATAGAAAAACAAAATCCCCATAATCTACCACATTGAATAGAATTATAAAATACTTGGGCTGCAAATTCTTAATTAAACTTTAGATTATTCTGTAGAAAAATATTTGCTTGAAGGAAAAAAAAATTGGGAAAAGCATCATCATATTTTCCCAGATCTGCTTGCAAAGCTCAGCTGAAAAGTTTTGTGGGAAGAAGGTGAGAACCTCTAAAATCCTGCATCTGTTCTTTCTGTTCAATGTATAACTTCCACTTGTCTAGACAAGTATTTGTTCATCCTTGCAATAAATTTAACATCACCTCATAGCATCAGCTATTATTACCATCTATTATTTTTGCCACCTGCTTTTAACACTAATCCTAACAAAACACCACCCTACCTGTATCAGTACATTATTTATGCTTCTATGAAAGGAAAAAATATAGCAAGCAGAAGAATTTCCTAATGTTTGCAAAGGTAAAGGCAGAAGAAGAGGCAAGCGCTTATCCCTCTACAAGTCTGCATAAACCACAGGGAGTACAGCTTTCATGAGCCACAAAGGGAGTCAGGTCACACTACTGACAATTAATAACGAGCCTGAATAATATTATCTGAGCTGGTTTGTGTTTCTTCTGTTGTTTCTTGCAACGTGACAGCCTGCAGGAACTCTCAGTACAAGGAGAATGATTGCTAAATGTTGGATCAGTATCACAAAATGTACTTTTTTGCAAGGTTAAATGAAAACAGAATGAGACTATTTTCCTAGCCCTTGGGACTGAGAATTTATGCAGTGACAGCTTTGAAACCCAATTTGGCTTAACAGAAGTAACAAGTGTAGTTGGTGAAGAATTTTATCCTCAGTGAATGATCAAGAGTTTGTCAGTGACTAAAATCTTTTAAATACTAACAACTAAAGATATGTTTGTTGGATTTTGCATCAAATCCCTGCTGAAGTGGGAAGGTATCTAAACTTGGTCACTGAATTTTAGTTCACCTTTTGTATTACCTGCCTGATCCTTTGTGCTGTGATTTTATCTTGGTGATGAATTTTCTTTTTATAACACTTAGAGGATGTGGTGGAAAATTAGTGTCAGCTTACCATTTAACCTCTTCCTGTCATTCACTCCTATTGCCATTTCTGTACAGATTGCTATTTATCGCTGTGGTATTTCATTTTGAATTCTAAATTACATGTATTATCAAAAATTAAATGTTACAGTCTTTAAATAGAGGAACTCCCTACATAACCTCTGTGGCAGGCTGTAAATGTGTGTCTCATCCTGAACTCTACTTTGTAGTTGAAAATTTTCAGGAATTATTTTATGAAGTTTGTGGGCTTGGGTTTCTACAGAAATGTTGATTTGCTGAAATTTAAACTTTCCACAGATCGAGCTTCATTGCAAACATAATCAAGAGGAGTTTCTCAACTAAGGATGGGAGTTTCTAACTGCAATCAGAAAAATAATTGGACAGCTAATATAATTGACAACAGCTAAGGCACACTGCAGAACCATGGGAGGGAAGGCAACCATGGAAGGTTCATCAATAATTATTCAATTCTGTAAACCTAAGTGGATCTGTTTCAAAAAGAGAGGTCAAAATGCATATGAGATGTGAGAAACCTGACTCAAATACACACTTCATTTTGATTATGACTCTCACAGTCCTGAACCTACTCTACTACAAAGCAGTCGTGCCAAAAACTCTACAACTTTTTCACTTGTACACCTCCAGATCACACAATATGCAAGAGTATGTCACCACTTAGACGAGAAGACATCCGGATTGTAATATATTTCACTTACAAGTAGCAGATATTTCACAGCACTCAAATGGCTGTATAAAGTGATAGCACAAACCAAGTTCCTTAAATTTATAGCTCTCCCATATGGGTACACAAACGGGCCCAGAGTTAAGAGTTTGGATTTTTAGTACATTAAGCTACTCCATGGAAAGTCTTTGTTCACACTTCATGATTCATCCTGTGAGATACTTTACATCTTCTGCAGACTAAGAAACCACACAATTTTTCTGCAGTCCACAGTCTGGTTTGTCTCACAGTGTTTGTGTGTATTTGTAGATATGTGTGCGCACACACACACATACACCTATGTGTGTACCTATAAATATATATATGTACGTATACATGCACACGAGTTTGCACAAGAATACCAAAAGATGACAGCAAACATTCTGGGGTTTACGGTCTGTTTAGATGGGTTTCACCACCTCTCTCCCGTTATCCACAGAAGCACAGGAACTACTGCTGGCATAAGGAGTAGAGAGTGTTAAGTTCCCTCTGATGATACGCAGAACCTCAAGGCAGATACAGAGAAGAGAACACAGCAGTGCCAGGGGATGCTGAATGACATTTTTCTTCTTATAAAAACAGCTATGCCATTTCACCTGGAACAGCTAACAAAGTTTTCACAGAGATCTTTAGCCTGACATCAGTTTTTAACTCCTTTTTGTCTTCTTTGCTGAAACTGCCTCATAACAGGTAGTGGCTCAAAACTGAAATTTTCTAAAGGATACTGAAATGAGTACACTGAACTCCAGGAAGGCTTCTGTCTAAGGAAGGAAGGAATGTGATGTTAAATTATCAAGAGGTTGCAGTACAATAGAGGATGAAGAAGACAGGTACTTCTTCCTGCCATTCATTATGCTTGATATTCCTCACTTTACATCAAGCTTGGTATAAATTCTTAAAGCCACCAAATTTCCCTAATCAACTTCTACCAGGTCTGTCAATATTTATTGTCCCTGTGGACCTCTTCTTGTATGTGCTGGGTTCTTGCTTTATCTGGTGTTCATTCAAAGAAAATTCTGTGGAAAACAACATAACAAATCATGCTGCCAAAAAATGAGAAATGGGACTCAAGTTCTCTTTTCCAATAAGCACGTCAATGATTTTTAAGTTCATTGAAATTCCCCATAACTGCAGAAAAAAAATTTTTTCCTATTGCTACAAGTAGTGTGTGCTCATTTTTACCTAGGTATATTTTTGGTTCAAGCTCCCAGCTGTAAATAGATTTAGTTCCCTTCTGTCCTTGGTTTCTTTTTTTATTACATGTATATTTTTTTCCATTTTAAATGGTGAAATGATGAAGAAATGTGTGAACAATATAGATTAAAAAAGAAAAAAGTTCTGAACTTCACTCCTTTCTGCATGAATTGGTACCATTGTAGTGCTGTTTAAAGAATCTCTCAATCTTTTGCAATAGTTTGAGATTAAGATATTTGTCGTCACTGCCACGGCCGCCCGGGGGCCTGGCAGGAGGCAAGGCGGTGTCCTGGTCGGCGGCACAGGGCACACAGTCCTCGTGGCTGGTGGAAGCCCTTTGCCACAAGCGCACAATAGAGCAGGCTGCAGCTTGGATGTTGCCTAGCAACGGGACTGCGGCGAAGGAGGCGGAGGGACCTTTCTGGTGCTCACAAATCCAGCTTTATTGGCAACACAAAGTAACAAGGAGCTTCGAAGCCGAAGGGAGAGCACCAAGAAAAGGCGGGGGGAGGAACCAAACAAGCCTTTTCATGGTGCTCTAAAAGAGGGAGGAACTAAGGGAAACAGTCCAATAGGGAGATGATGGGAATGACAGGTGCCAATAGGGAAAGGAACAGGGGAGAACTTTCTGGAACTTAAACACAGGCAATTAAACTAATAAGTATACATAAACAGATGAACCAATAAGGACTAAGGAACAGAAGAAGGGTCTAGAAAGAGGGGAGGAGATGTGGCAGTGGCAATCACCCAGAAGAGGATGGCCTTAAGTCTGATGGTCATCCTCTGAGCTGGCCTCATACCTGCCCTAGGGGTCGGAGTCAGGTGCAGGGAAATTGATCCATTTAATGACATCCAGCCCCGAGGTGGGCTGGGCCACCGCAACAGATATTTGTTAGAAGTTTTTGTGAAGATTAAGGGAAAAATATAGTTTGCTGTCCATCATGCTTGTTTTTTATCACTCACCATCTTGCAACGGAAACCCAACAAAAGTGTTCGAAGCTCGGGATTATAAGAGTGCAAAAATTGCCTGGGACCTGCAGAATGACCAGGTTGTAATCATTTCTCAAGATCTGTAGATTTGTTCCAAGAAAAGGAATTTTTTTTTTTTTCCCCAAGGCCAACTTTTATTAATCATTCCATCAGGAGGACCTGCTATCCTACAGAGCAAGGCAAGCCTGGGTAAAAATACAGTACCATCCAGATGAAATTTTTCATAACATATTTGAATATCTGAGGAACAGAAAGGTGTTAATGAAGTAAAAAAGATAAATAATAAAAATGTTAGTGTGTTTGTCTCCTAGATTGTGTTTTTTCTCTCCCAGTGCATTGTGGTGCAAAGTGTGATGGCAGAATACACTTTCTGGTGTATTCTGGTTCTGCTTAGTGCAGGGGATGAGACTAAGAGTCAACAGAAAATACAAGGTTCTCAAGACCAGTAGCCACAGGTAAGAGACATATTTGCTTAGTTTAATCTAAACTAAGACTTAATCTTGACTGCGTTTGGTACATAATCTAATGTAATCATCTTATTTTTCTTTTGAATCCAAAACACTCCAAAGTAAATATGAAAACTAAGCATTTCTACTGGTACTTACTACCCTGAAGGAGTAAGAGCTTTGACTAATCTAAAAGTGGTTCATGTCAAAATATTCTGGATTAGCAATATGATCTGAGAGTCAATATTACCTCATATCTGTGTGCCTTTAGTACCACATCAATTTTCTCATCATTCTACTGAAAATTTCCATTTCACTTTTAAAGTACAACCTCCTTAGAGTGAATTTCAACATGTTTATAGGTCATACTACAGCCATACAGATATTTTACAGGTCTATATTTTTTTATGGGGTTGCCTCTGTAACTACTTGTCACAAAGTCATAACAGAATATTTAAGAATTTTACCATGGTATAGGAATACTATTCTGTATGCCTGAACCAGCATTGTTAGAAAGCACAGTTATAGTCCTGGGATAATCTATATAAATCATTTTGTAACTGCAGAAAACAAAAGCCATAATGACTGTGCTGCATTTTTGATAAGTTGCATAATTTCTGCCTTCTTGCACGCAAAGTACAGTCACTGCTGATATCTTAGGTGACAGCAATGTCCTGCCTGGACACAAAATGGATCAGCTGGTAAGCAAACTGACAATTTTTTTCACAACACAGCTATAATGTGATTTGAAATTCAGAAAATCTATTTGTTATTTAAAGCTTTGAAGTCATCTAGTACTTATCCTGCCTCAAAATTGTACTGTCTGTCACTACTGCTCTGGTCCTTTGAAATGCTGGAAGCATTAATCAAAATTCAATTGTTTGTTTTAATCAGATTTCATGGATAAAGTACATTGTAGATGGAGAGGTTGTGAATTACCTTGCAAAATGGAAATGTAAGGTGTAATTTGATCACTATAAATGAGAAAACATTCATAATTAAAAGTGAACAAACCTTTACCATGGAAATCAAGAATTAATTGAAAGGTCAGTAGAATGACTATTGTAACTGAAGCATGTAAATAATGATCTAATACTCCTTTATTTCAAATTAAAAATACAGTTGATAGGTGATATAGAGATGATAAAAACCTGCTTTTACTCCTGAAATTAATGGAAAAGCATCTACTGATTTTAATAGAAACAGAAAATTCATTTATGAATTGGTTATCTATACAAGGCTATTTGGAAAATCACAAATTCACTCAAACATGAGACATAAAGCTTAGACTTACTTCTAAAAAAAGCCTACAATAAACTATTTACTGTGTTGATATGTAAAGATCTGAAATTCATAATTAAATTGTTAGTCACACCAGGGCAGAATCTCTGAACAAATATATAAAATGTAGAAACTGCCCAAAAATAGTTTTCATTCATAAATTTCATTTAGGGCTCAGTCTTACTCTGGGTAAAACTTTTAAGTAGTTCTTGAAATTTGAAAATTCTCACATTGTGTACTGAATTGTTGCCACAGCTGCTGTCTGTCCCAGCTCCTGAGACATTTTGCTGTTATCCTTTCTTTTCTAAAGTAAGACAACTGCGGCCTGTGGAGAAGGGGTGGAAAGATGCATTTCTAAGCACGACAAAATTTTGCAGCTCACATTTTAGCCGGCTGGTACCACAGCTGTGAGAAAGAGTAAAATGGGAGTAGTGCCTGTTAATACAGCAAATGGGAATCAAGTGCAGATGGGGTACGGCTAACACAGGCAGTGTTGTATCACAAATCGCATAGTAGCTACTCCACTGGGTTGTATTTTCACATGAAAAGTAGAAGACACTTTCCTATTCACTCCCTCCATCATCACTTAAGCTCATCTGGAATTGCTATAAAATTTAGCACAGAGAAAATGAATTATTTCTATTTAATTTCACCAAAAAGTGTTTCTGAATAGGATTTTGAGATTTTTTTCCTACAACTTCCAACATTAAAAAAAAAAAAAAAAGGAATGAAATTCCTTTTATTTAAGAAGATACGATAATATTAAAAAATGATTTTTTTATTATGAAAGCTTATTCGAGGCATTCTTTGGTCATAAAAAAAAAAGAGACTGATTAAAAGCCTACTGTAAAAGTGACTTCAGAAGTTTTTAGTAATAATTTTGAGAATTATTCATTAACCCCAGGTACAGCAGAGTTGGAGGAAGAGTAACAGGCTGGCTTTAAGCATGGTTGTCTGTGGACAATGATATCGAATATAGGGGAAAATTAAAGTCATAATTTGACAAAGTACTTGAATTGTCATGGCCTATTTAGAATCGGCAAGAATCCAAATATTTTGAGACTATTTGAAAAGATCCATCTCCAGTCTTTTAACACTTTTTCTCAGAGACAGCACTTATTATTTCTGATTGCTCTGCTTGAATGGTGAAACTGGAATACATTGTAGAAGCTGAAAATACAAGCTGTAGCTAATTGTGAAAATCATGGAAATGAAAATTATTTCTCCTTCTGCATCCACTTCTAAGGAATATTCTTGTAAACTAGTTGTTGAAAAATGATTGTTCTTTAAGTGGATGTAAAAAAATCTCAATTTTAACAGTTTTGAGTTGTTCTTGAATAACCTGTTCTAAAACAAGCTTGTCAGTTAAGGAAAAAAAGATACGGTTTTATTTGTACTATGTTGAGGAGCAAAGGACATGGGATAATAGCCTCACTCTGTAGAAGCTGGTGACTTTTCTATGACATCTCTTGTTAGCCTATGCTGCTTCAAGAATGAAATTTCAATTAATTCAACACAGTTCAAGAATGAAATGAACACCTCACATCACATGCTTAGGTACAGATGTAGATACTGGTTTAGATACAGATAGTGATCTCCTGGTGTTCTACTTTTCATTTTCAAGCAAAAGAAAAAAGCATACAATAATAAACAAAGGAGACCTACCCACAAAAGCAGACAGACACCATCTTTAACTTCCATCTCTACTCTTTAATATTTCCCTCTCAAACCAGTCCACCATCACTTTTTTTTTTACTTTAAGGCAGTATGTTTTAAGTAGCAATACAGAAAATTCAAAATGCAACATACCTATTTTAGTAAAACAAACATTTAGCTCAACATCAAAGAAGCCAGGACAATTGCGGAATGAGGCAGCATGAAAATCAGAGAATTTTCTTCCTAAATATATTTTTTTGTTTCAACTGTACAGTGATTTCCATTTAATTTCTCATTAACTGGGGTTTGCACAGCTCAGAAACAAGCAGTTTCATTAATAGCAGTAACTGACGGTAAGACTCTCTTTTCAAAGTTTTCTCTAAGATCTACATGAAATGTAGAGTGCAATGAAATGCAATGTTGCATTTGTTCCATCTGCGAACTTTTATGTAAAAAGGATATTGATTGGTGATTATTTTACCTCTTTTTTTTTCCCCTTCACCAATTAGCAACATTTTCAGCTCCCCACCTAAGCTGTAAAATCCATGTCAACAAATTCAGTTCGTACATCAATAGCAAATCTGACAAACATTTCAGAGGTGAGCAAAAGTGAAATGGAATATGTAAATAAACAGCATAGAACTGGTCATCCAGAAGTAAAGCGGAAAGAACGTATTTGAAAACAAAATCACAGAATTTGGGCAATTATGATCCAAAGCCTGGTTTCCCATTCTTTAGATTGAAGTATGGCATTTGAGGAAATATGGGTTAGCCCCGAAAGCTTCAAGAAATTTAGCATAGCTGAGGACTTATTTTGCAACATCTTCGTAGAGAGTTGCCCTATTACGCTTTTGTTTTCTGGTTAAAAACCATTCCAGTCTTTCAATAAGAAAAAATCATAGGTGATTTGACAACAAGTCACCCAACCTGAAATATATAAAACCCATCAAAACATGTTCTCCTGCAATCATAATGTAACCAGACATACTTCATACTTTTATTGTTTGTACATCACTTTTTGAAAAGCATATGTTCATGCCCACGTACACTCCTACTAAAGTTATGAGAAGGTCTATCACCAGAAAAAAAGGTCAGAACTGAGTGTTTTAAAAAATGTCACACCATTGGATTTGTCCTTATAAGAATGCAAATAAATTATCAGCTCTTCATTTTAGACATATTTAGACAAACAAGATGTGGAACTCCTACCTACTGCAACAGAACGGGGTTAAGAAAATGGTACATTCAAGTTTTTCCCAAGGCCAGAAGGAGGCTCAAGCTGGATTGCCCTTCTCTGTACCCACCCCACAAAAACTTGTGGGATGAAGTGAGTGTGCTGAACATATTTCTAGCCCTGATAGTAAAGATTATTCTCATTTTTAGTCTAAAACCAAACAATTTGTTCAGCTCACTAATGAAGTGATAATCATAAACATGTTTTCCAGCCACCTCACAGTGAACAGTCGCTACTTAAGAGACAGTGTTTTGCATTAATCAGATCATGCTCTTAGTACAGGACCTCATTTGGCCTGAAAGACATCAAATTTTATGTCTCAAAACAAACTTCTGCAACTCACAGTCTTTCCCTAACACATATTTAGACTGGAAACTTGGTGAATATGGAAATGCAGTTTCTCAGTTTTATGGTCAAGAAACAATTATTTATGTGACGAAATAAATCTATTTCTCTATTATCCTAAGCTAACAAAATGCTTTTGCAGAGGAGAGTCTTTGCCCAAAACCAAGACTATGCTCAAAGCAGATACAACCCTGTGTACTTTAATTCATTAGTTACATGCCCACAGCAGCAAATTAACATGTAATACCTCTCTAAGTTCCTTTGCTTCTTAGACACTAATCTGTTATTGGAAACATTACAAGGTGGAAATACCCTTAGAGATTCTACCAGCTTACCTCTGATAATGCAGACTTGTTTTTACTGTTATCTTAAAATATTTAAATCCTTGTAAAGACCTGTTATAAACATTTCCAAAATGTCAAGTGCTACAAAATAACTTTTATTACTATATGTGGTAGTCATTGCACTATCCAGTTATAAAAGAAAAATTAAAAAGGAACAGGAGGAGACATAGAAAAAAAAATGTACTCTCTGTGTTTAGTTTAAGACATAGGCTACACCACACCTCTGCATTCTAGCAAGTTTAACGTGTTGTGAAGGTCACATTGGTATTTTCCATTGCTTTGCATTAAATGAATGCTGTACCTTAAAGATCAGCTTTAAAAGTAATGGACTTTTAGTTATCCTATAAATCTGTTTTAGCACTATGTAAAAATACTAATCAAGAATATTATGTTTTTACAAACATTATTTCTTCCATATCAGATCTTATTTAAATTCAAGATTTTGTGTGGTTACAAAAGTGATCTCTGAAGCCTGAAAAATCCTCCAGCTTTTCTCCTGCTGATAGTTTTGATCTCCTACTTTGTGTAGCACGATGTCTGGAGTCCAGTCCACTGCAGGCAGAGCAGAGGCCTCCAAGCAGAGAACTTTGTCAATCAGCTTTGGTGCACAGTGCACTTAGAACAGAGCGATGTTTGAGTTTACAAAGCTGCCTGCTTGACTTGCAGCTCATCAGTCAAGGGGATGGGTCTCCCTGGAAATATACGAACAAATAAATTTCATTCCTTTCAGCATTATTTTCTACAGCTTGAGAAGAGCCAAAGCCTATTAGAAAATACCTAATTTTGAGGAAGGAATAGTGAAACTTTTTCATCTCTGTTCCACTTCTACTTTCAAATTCTTGTCAAAATTCTGTTGGTTTTGTTTGAATAGAATGCCAGAAGTATAAACACAAGAAAAAAAGAGTTAAACAAAGACACAAAGACACAAAGACACAAAGATTCCCTGCAGCTCAGGGAATCGATCTGCTCTGATTCCTTATGCCATTCTCATGTGCCTCCAAGGTAACAAGCAGGGAAAATGTGTTTCTAGCAAGAAAGACCTAAGAGATGATTAGAAAATATCAGTAAGAGAGTGAAGGAATTCTTCCCTGTGTACAAAAGTCCTTTAAAGTTCTTGCCTGCAGGTTACACAGCAGGAAATGTAAAATCAAGCAAATTAATAGAGACTGATAGCATCACAACGGCATTGCATCATTTCTTTCAAGTAGTGTGGTGAGCCATAGCATGCTCTATGATTTACATGCAGAGCATGTTTTCCTGCTTGCCTTGTTCTGCTTGCTTTGTTACCCATTGTTTGGACCTCTTTTGTGATGTATTGCAGAGATCCTGGCAGTGTCACTGGAAGAGCCCCTGGTTTCTCTGAGTGTCACCAAGCATGTTCTGAGAGACACGTTGTCAGTGGGACACATTCTAAAGACCTCTTGAAAGCATGGGCATGTATATTTGGACTTCTAATAAAAGTTAAAATGGAAAATTAAGCTGAAATTTCTAAAAAATTGCAGAAAGGTTTCTCATGGTCTAAAAAATGGTGTATTTTATCACTTGCACACTTCTTCAATTTAATGAGAGTGGTGTGATCTAAATTATAATAAATTGAAATACAATAGTATTGTGAACAAAACCAAAGTGAAAAAAAAGTTTAAAAAACCCCAAAATGGATAGTAAGCAAACATTTTTATTGTGAGGGTGGGAATTCAGGGGATCAAAAAGCTGTGGCCCAGGTGAGGCAACTGGCTAAGTGACTTTCAGCAGTGAAGAATGCACTTTGCTTTCCCACCAGTAACCTTGATTTCAGTCGATGTGAATTATACATGCACACAAACAGAATAAGAGTAAGGATTTGAACCAAGCTTGCTTAAAGTGTTGCTTTGTCATTTGTATAGGAAATCTATATTATTGTCCAGACAATGTCAAACATTAAAGAATGATTATTGTTCTATTGTTCTTTTGTTCTCTTTTTACAAACCCTTAACCAGTTATTTTAATATCACATAAAAAAGAATTATTTTTGTATGTTCTGTATTCACTTAAGATAGTTAACATATACTAAAGGAAATATTTTTTTCATTGTCATCTGTATTTTTTTGCTGCTGAGAAACACCAAGTAAATAATTAATTGTCACATTATTTGTCTTTCTCATAAATCCTTACTAATTCCAGAATATGTTGGTGCCTCATACAGGAAATAATACACTCTTAGAAATGGGCATGAACCAGGACTAATCTAGAAAGACAGCTGTACCAAGCAAGGTCTCTGCCTCCAGAAGGGGGTAACAGATGCATGAATTTGAATTGAATCTGTAGATTCAATTCTTTGGTCAACCATACAACTTCATTAAAAAATACCAGAAAATTATTTCTATGGTGGGTTTTTTTTTTTGCCTTTCTAGCATTATATGCAAAACTGTGCAAACATGCACTCAGCAACTTCTCACACAGGTCATCTCATGAGGGATCAGTTCAGGATCTGAACATTAAGCACTCAGCAAAAGCACTGCTTGATTTAAGGGATTAATATATCTCATTGCCAGAGGTCCTTGTCTTTTTCTCTGTGAATAAGAAATTGCTAATGGGAGAAAAAGGTGCCTGGTCATCTCTTTTAAGATAGGTTACATGTGCACAGATAGACCCTTGTCTATTATGTCATCGAAATGCTTCCTCTACACCCAACAAAAGATTTAGGGGACTTGACTGCCAGCAATATGTCCTAAGCACTAAATACATAAGTAATTAATCAGTTAAAACTGCTGAATCTTTTTTGGAACAAAGACTTTCCAAGACATAAAATCTGGAAAGTTTTTACATAGGAAAGAGACAAGTTGCAGTAGTTTACAGAAACATTATATCATGTAAACATTACTGTCACAATTATTGCTATTCCCATTGTAAATACTTCTGCAGAGGAAATACACCCTGTCACCTCCTGTGACCTCCTGTCACCCATCGTGACCCAGGCTGTGGTTATGTTCAGATTTGTGCCATGCCGGAGGCAATAAAATGGCCTCTGCTCTAAAATCCTTACTGCCTTCATCCACATTATCTGAATTGACTGTTCAGCTTTGAGAACTGCCATGTCCTTGGTATGTGTTATTTTTATTGGTGTACTATTTACATGAACAAACCAAAGTTAATAATGATGTGCCTGGAACAAGATATACCAAGGAAAGAAGTACTAGATGAGATGACAGAAACTGTCAAAGCAAGAGCCTTTACATCTTTAAACATGACTTACAAGAAATAGTTTTCTTTGGTTCTGATCCTAGTTTGTTTCCTAAGTCTCAGTGCAAGACTGGGAAGGAGAAGGGAGGG
Source organism: Struthidea cinerea (assembly GCA_013397865.1). Classification (NCBI taxonomy): domain Eukaryota; kingdom Metazoa; phylum Chordata; class Aves; order Passeriformes; family Corcoracidae; genus Struthidea; species Struthidea cinerea. The sequence continues at coordinate 1,965,533 of VZTI01002336.1, read as the reverse complement.
AGGGAAAAAGAGGGGAGGGGAGAGGAGGAGAGGGAAAGCTGTTTTATTGCCAGAAAACAATATTGTGTGAAAAGTATGCTTTCCCATTAGAAAAACAAACAAACAAACAAACAAACAAAATCAGGTTCACTGGAATCCTCAAATTGCAATTTATATGTTTTATCAGGAAGCCAGAGGTCAAAACTGCATGACTAGAGGGCTGCAGGAATGTGCAATGCAGAGTGCTGCTATGGCACCTCTGTTCACCTCTCCAAAGGTGGCTGCCTTGAATCGTTCAAGGTAGTAAAGGGGAATAAAAGGAAAGAGATTAGAAATCAGATTAGTTAATTTGAGATGTTTTCACTACATGGAAATTAAGGTGCTTCTGACAGAGGAGAGATTTTATAGTACAAGTTAATCAATATTCAGTTTCCTTACATGTGCGTGTTTGTTTCTTCGAGTGTTTGTAAGATGAAGCTTGAAAGTTTATGACTGTGTGCTAAAAAACACATAGACATAATTCAGTGCAGAACTTTCTTGATTTTGGTTCTTTTCTTCACATCTCAGTGAGAGAATCTGTAGAAGAAAATTATTGGGCGAGGTGATCATTGAAATGTAAGTTTCTTCTGTGATAATTTGAAAATATAATATTTATGTTTTCATATAAACCTGGTGGGTTTATATACAAAATGGCTTCTAAAAGGAATTTCAGAAAAACTCTACTGTAACAAAGATACTAATGTATAGGTGTGAAATACTGTCCTTCTCTGGACAAAGTTTGTCTTATTCCAATTCCAGGATCCTGTTGTCCCCTTGTTTCCCTACCCAGCAAACTTCACCCTAACTGTGGGAGCTGATTCTTCTCCTTCAGACTTTGCTGGCTTTTCACCTGCTTCTCAGAAAAAATTAACAAAGAAATTAAAGTTTCATGGAAGCTGACAGATTGTAAAAATAATGTGTGCCAAAATAAAAACACACTGACGTGTTAAGCTCCATTTTAATTTCACTTTGTAGAATATGGGTTTAATAAAAATTATGATTAAAACCAAAATTATATGAAAAATTTTATTTTGTTCTTAAATATTATCTTTTAAAATTGCCTATGGAAAATTCTCCAAAAAAATTCTTCCAAGTGATTTTCTTTAATGGAAAAAAATATATTATTCTAGTATTTGCTACAAGTTACCATGGTAGCAAAACAGCAATCAGTGCTACTGTAAGACTAGACTAATGTCATTCTGTGTGATTAGATCTATTTCAAAGCAACTAGACAGTATCCATCCTAATGCTCTTAAGTTATTAAGCATTTTAATTTCATTTAAAAATAACATGCAGATTTTTAATTTCAGGAGATAATCAGTGCCTGCTGGAGCAATGACAGTGTCTTCATTTATATTATAGAAGAGGTAAACATATGATCAAGTGAGTCAGATGAACTTAGAAGAGAAGTCAAAGGCACAGAGACACAGGAAAATGTTGCCAGACAATTGCAGCAGTGGCAGTTTGTTTAATTCATTTGAGGCAACACAAATCACAGTCTGGAGCTGGGCCAGGCAGGTTTGCTCCTCAGAGGAGTGTGTGAACTACCTGCAACCCAGTCATAGACCCAGAGCATTGCCTCCTCCTTTCCACAAAGCTCTCTTCATGAGGAGAGAGCACCACCACTCCTGATGGGAGGCAAGAGTTGCTCCTGTACCACCGCCTCCTGTTGCAGAGCTTTAGGCAGAAGCCCCTGCCTTGCAGTGCACCAGTGGCACAAGAAGTCACAGAATTGCAGAATGGGTTTGGTTGGAAGGAACTTTAATGATCATGTAGTCCCAACACCCCGGCCATGGGCAAGGACACCTTCCAGTAGCCCTGATTGTTCAAAGCCCCATCCAACCTGGCCTTGAACACTTCCAGGGATGGGGCATCCCCAGCTTCTTTGGGAAAGGTGTTTCTGTGCCTCACCACCATCACAGTAAAGAATTTCTTTGTGTTACCTAACCCAAACCTCCATCAGTGCCCATGTAAAAAAGTCTCTCTTACCTCTTTGTTCTAAGCCCCTTTAAGCCACCCTCTCTTCCTGTCATGGGATTTTTTGTGACTGTATTACAAGCCCACCTTCCCTTACCCTCCATTTCAGCTATGCAGAAGGCATAACTTCTGTCAGGAACTGAGCCTGGGGTGCCCATCACTGCTGAGCCCCAGTGAGGGTTGTCCCTGTAGAGCCACAGAATAGTTTAGGTTGGAAGGGACCTTGAAAGGTCACATAGGACACTACTTGTCTGTTTAAACCTAGATATTGTAAAAAAGTAGTTTATGAAACTCAACTACAAATCTGGGCAAAAGCATACCAAAGTCAGGAAGATTCTCCATGGTGGGACATCTTAATGCAATGACCTCTATGCAGCACATCAAGTTACTGATTTGTTGTTTCTGGGGTTTTTTTAAGGCAGATGTTTATTACTGTGCCTAATGTCCCTAAGAGCATTTTAAGCTTGAAATACACTCAGAAAAATATCCTTAGGATGACAAAAATTAAGACATGGAGATAGAAACACACAATTGTCTTAAGGTTGTTTGTTTCATTGGCCTCAGAAAGGGCAGCTTTAGTGACACTGTCATCTGCTGGTTTTCTCTCTTCTGAGTAACTACATCTGGGTCCTATGAATTGGCTGAGTGACCTTCTGTTTTAGCTCCATTTTGGTATCCAAGACAGTGATGTGGGGCACAAGTACCTACATGGCTTTCTGAAACTCCAGTGCTCAGCACAACAGAGTGACCCATGGTTAGTCAGAAACCTTTGCTCACTGACCATGACTCCACATTGATGACCATGGTGTTGATAGGAAGGAGGCAGAAGCATGGAGGAATGAGAGAAATTGTAAGGAGTTAAAACCAGATTTATTTGGTCTTGCCTTTGTTTAAACTGCTGTTGTTGTCATGGTTTTATGTACTTACTTCAGGTACCATCATTTTCAGGTCATCACAGGTTGTTTTTTCTGCTGTTTCACTTCCTGGCTGAGTACATTCACACGTCAGCATCCACTTCTCAACCTTATCAGTACTTTACTCATTTTTGCAAACATTGCCAAAGTTCTTTCTTAAGCTCTAAAACTCAGAAGTATTTTGCTTGAAGATTGCTGCTTCTATTTCAGACTTGAAGGAGGCTTTTGTGTCCAAAACATTGTCTGTTTTCTTTCCAATTAAATTGCTTGGTCTATAAAAGATATCACTTACAGGCCTTGTCCTGCTTTAAAAAAATCAGTGTGTTTCCATGTAAGTTTTAATATTAGAAGCAGTGTTGTTTCCTGTGGCAATACAGAAGATAATTGAAATTAATATTCCTTTAGGCTCCTGTATTAGATAAAAATCATCAATGATCAAAAAAGCAGAGATTTCTGTGTATTTATAGTATGTATGATATACTTGTAGATATTATAAAATCCTTTTGCTAACCCTCCTGAATATTTTTTCCTCTGAACACCAGGACACTGGTGCTGTCCAGACAGTAGAGGTGGGATGATTTTCAGGTTGACTGAATTCACTGCAATTTTTCAAAAAGCTGCAGCCTACAGAATGTGTGGGCAAAAGAACATTAAAGCAAGGAGACAAAAATTAATTGTGAAAAGTGAATGGCATGAAAAATATTTGTCTGTCCCATTCACATGTGGCTGTGCAGATGTGGAAGAGAGGAAGATCTTGTCAGGCTGGGGAACATGAAAGACCTGGTTGAAGTTTTTTCTGGCTATGGTGCCCCAAAGACTCCAGTGTCTCCCATGCCGTATCAGGCTGCAAGCTGCTCTATTGTCTCCTTTTCTGGCATTAGCAAGAAGCAATCTCTTGAAGGAACATTTTGGATATCCTTGTACTTTACCTAGACCTCCTTTCTTCATGGAAGCAACCTGACCCTTGGGTTTATATTTCTCTACTAGCACAAAAAATTTACTCAGCTTAAAGGAAATTTGAAAATGATTACTAGTACGATTGGTATTGATGAAGCAGTAATACTATTTCTGCTTCACAAAATGTGTGCATTAATTCATCTCTGGCTCCAAGAACTGTGCTGCTAAAAAATTTAGCTGAAGTTTTATTGAGAGGTTTTTATGACTGACAAAATGTGTATTTCATATAGTCAGGGTGTTTCTGTCACAAATCCTGAATATTTTACTGCCAATATTGAATCTTTCAGAAAAATTAGCTCCATAAAAACAGTCATAAAACAACAGTAAGAGGAATTTGTCTTTACATGAAAATATATATCTTGAAACAAATAGTTTTAAGCAAGGAAGAGGAGATATACAAAAGCATTGCTTCACTCACCATACCATTTCTTCTTTTTAATTATAACTGTCAGACTGTCTAAGAACATGAGAATTCAATTTGCTTAAATATGAATTTTATAAGTATGAAACAGGATTAAGAAAAAATAAAGACATTTCATCTGTCTAATATGAGGTATTTCCTCAACTGATAATCTTGGTGATTAATGAACTGAACAACTACATTTTCTTTCTAGGGTTTTGGGGTTTTTTTACAGACTGACAACTGTTAGCTGTCACTTTGAGACACTGCAAAATTACATATGGCAGCTGTTCATTAAGAAGATGATTTAGAAAAAACACCTGCAGCACTTTTTAAATTTGTCCGCATTTAAAGTATTTTGTGATTCTTTGTCAAAGAGATAGCTGTAGGCATTATAAACATTACAAACTATTGTCCTTCTCAGAAACTGATGGGTGAAACAATATGATGTTTGTATGTAGCAATTCCAGAAGAAGTAAAACTCCCATAGTTTTTCATATAGCACTAGTCTATTTTAACTAACATTATATAGTGTTTTATATTTCTAACAAAAGTAAGATATATAAAACTTTTTAAATGTATTTGTCTTGGTTAAGTCACAGAATCACAGACTTATAGAATGGCTTGGGTCAGAAGGGATTTTAAAAATCATCCCAAGAACGGGAACACCTTCATTAGATCAGTTTGCTAAAAGCCTCACTCAGTCTGGTCTTGAACACTTCATGTGTTCAAGTGTTTTATAAGTTATATTTTATAAAAGTTATATTTTGATGAAGAAAACTTAATTGTTCTTCATTCAAGTAAAATCTCTGTCAAAGAAGGATTCAGATACTCAATCCACCCATACAGGTACCAAGTGAAGTCTGACCATCTAGATGGTAAATTGACAGCTATTCTGCCGAAATATACCTTCTTTAGCAAAAGGAATCTGCAGTTTGCACAAAGACAAGTTCAAATCATATTCAGTGAATCATATTCAGAGCGGCATTACGGCCACTGTCATCAAGAGAACATATCTAAGTGTTCTTGAATCAGCAGTTGTTGTGTTACTTGTGGTGGCGGTACAGATATGTTCCCGTGTAAAGTTGAACTCAACATCATCTCTAGCTGGAGTCATGTAGTCATGTCTCCTAAATAAGTACACTTTTTCTGCTTCTTCATATACGAGGAATAGTCCCTAAAACACATAGCTGAAATAAAGAAAAATAGCAAAACCAAAACAGCAGTAGAAAAAGAGCATTGTCTCAAAAAAATATTTTGTCCTTTTGATATATTCTGCATTCTGAAGAGAACTAACTGAAAAATATATTTCCCTTTTCTTCTGCACATACTTAATTTCAATATTGCTTGAAAAATTTCATTTCAAGTTCTAGTTCCGTGAAAGAATAATGGTCCTTTTTGTATGTATTTTGTATGATTTCCAGTCCTGGGAATTTTAAATTCTCTCTTCACAGTGATAGAACAGCAATGGGATGATTCTAATGTGAACTTTCCTGTTTCCTTTTCTTCCTTCTTACTAACAAAACAATAGTTTAGAGTGTGACACTTTTGAGAAGCCAGAGCTATTAGTTTCAATTCCTCCAATGAAAGGTGAGGTGTGATTGTAAGAGAGCTCAGGGCTCTCATACCCCTGAGAGAAAAAAAGTCATTCCTGTTGTAGACTCTAGAACTTCTAGACGAGGTGCACCAAAAAAAAAAAAAAAAGAAAAAAAAAGAAAAAAAGAAAGTCTGAAGCTCTGAAAAGACAGTACCATCTGTTTGTAAGGTAGCACTAAATGCAATTCCTGTTTCTCTGTTTGCTCTTTGCTCAGGAACTGGCACCAGCCTTGAAGTGATTTCTGTGTCCTGTTGGATTCTCTGCTGCACTGGGAACAGACAATACTGGAAACCATAAACTGCAAATGTATGCCCTTGAAAGAAGGGTTTGTTATGAATACAGGATTGTTTTCTTTCTCTTGTGCAGGTGAGTGCAAATAGTTGACTTGAAAACCTCTTTAAGATGTTTGACAATTGAATAGGAAAACCTGCAAAGTCCTTGTGAAAACAATGTCTTTCTAGGCACCCTTTTAAGTGTACTAACAGCAACCACAATTAGCAGAGCAGGCTGACAGAATTTCTGGAAGTGCCACATAATCACTGTACGCTGTGTGACCCCTGAGGATCAACCAGAAAAGGGAGAGCAACTTCCTTCCCCCTTACAGGAACTACTGTAGTAACATCGCAGCAAAAATGAAGCAATCTCAGAGCTCAACCTTGTTTCAAAGTGGAAACTCATTTCACTTATTTGGACATTCTAATCTCCCCATGTAAGATTCATAAACAATGTGCTGTGGAGTATTTGCCTTTCTGTCTTTTCTGACCCTGCAATCTGGCCATCATTTCTGAACACAGATGCGTGCAAGGATGCAAACACCCCATGAAGTTTTTTGTCAAAAAATTGAGTGGGGATCAAGAGGCCTTGAAGGACTTTGGCATTTGAACTTTTAGAAAGATGAGGACCTAGAAGATGAGAGTTGACATGCATATCAGTCATACAATTTTTCAATATAAATCTTTCGTATAGATGTAAGTGACACCAAGATTTGCTGCAAAAGTAGTCTTATAATTTATTTTTTAAGGGAAAAAAGACAGTTTTCTCCCAGGAGAACTGTGAAGACATGGTTGTGCTTCTTGTTTCCTGCTGGCTGCTGTGTTTAGGTGATTCCCCATTCAGCACCTGTGTCTGAAGCTCCTTTCACTCTCTTTTGAGGAACCTGGGACCTAACTCTTTAATACACTTTGGTGATCTCATAACTAATGCAAACATATTGCCATCCAAAGACTAGAGCTACTTCAGAAGGAAGTAAAGACCCCTCTGACTCTGGTATCTAAAATGATTAACACCTGTTAATTTCTATGGCAGTTTGGCACATCAACACCCTTAAAACTCTGCTTTATTTTTACTAGGTTAAAATGTCTGGCTGAATTCTGTTTTCTCCCTATAATCTTTCATTATAGTATTTTAGTTTTATGTCCAAGGTCTATTTTGTATCATTAGTGAAGGTTTTAAGACTTGTAGTGTAGGTTATATACCTTTAAATAAAGCCAGCAGAGTACAATACTTGAAACCCTAAAGGTGGTGACTTTTGTAACCTCCCAGCATACACAGACCATATTGCCTCCACTTCAATGCCACCAAGTTATTTTAAGACAATGTTAAATATGTTAAATTGTAAGCAAATTTAAAATAGTTTCAAACTTAATTTCTACAAGTGAGAGTATTTATTTAAGGCATCAACCAAAGTTTTTCTGTTGTTTTTTAAATAGCTTCACAAATTGAAGGAAACATTTGAAAAAGAAGGTGATAATGTTTCCCTATTCTTGCTTCAGGCACATAAATGTTATTTCCTCTGCAATGTCATGTATTGATCATCTGAATCTTGATAAATCAGAAGATAGATTGCAGTGGAGCTCTATGTATTTAAGTATCAAGCTGATCCATAACTTTCACAGCAACGAAAAGCCATTTCTTGTCAGTGCTGTCCAGAATATATCCTGACAGTTCAGTGGGAGTTTCAGTGCCATTTATTTTCAAATCAATACTCAATTACTAAGAGGAAGATTCACTCCCTTGCCCATTTTCAAGATGAAATTATGGACTAGAGCAATAACACTTAGTCAAGGCAAGCCACTGTCCATTAACTCATGATGCTACCAAAAAGCCATCCAGACACTTTATTAAAGCTCAGTCTTTTTTCAGCTTTTAATTAATCATTGTGAAAAAGGCCTTTCACATTGTGACTGATGACCAGAAAAAACAATTTTCTCCTAACTGCCTTTTAATTTCAACTCTGGGAGTGCTCATTGACTGAATCTCACAACAACCCATCAATGCTAGTTTTTAATGTGTTTTCTCCTTTGTTATTGAGAAGAATGGAGTGGCAATGAGGCTTTGTGCTCCTCTTCATAACTCAAGTAATTGATTCAGTAAATGCCTCACATTTGCTAGTGGATAAAAAGTGCTGTCAATGTAGATAGTAGGTACTATATAAATTACTCCATTAACAGGAAATAAAGCTATTTACAATTTTTTAAAGTGTAAAGTGTAAGTGGCTTTAAAAAAAAGAAATAAGTACTACTTCTTACATGCCTGTATGGGCTTTTTTTTCTGTAAATACTAGTAATAGGATATAAAGGATCAGGAAAAGATTAGCAGACTAAGGCTGCCATCCTGCAGCACTGTGCCTATGTGAATAGCCTATTGCAAACTATTCTTCTTGAAGAAGCTGAACACTAAAGTAACTCTTGTGGAAAAACCCAAAATACTCCTCAACAGTGGCCATGTAGCATAAATCTTGCTTGTCTTTTCAGTTATTTTGCACACTGGACACTGGAGGATAAGAAATGAAAGAGACTTTGCTGAGAAAAGAAAAAAAATTGAATCATAAGCAAAGAGATGCATTGTGTGTTTGCAGAAGCAAAGCATTCACTGAAACTACTTTGTGTCTTCCAGAAATAGAATTTTCCTCTACATGTGACAGTGATTTCCAGGAAATGCATACCTGGTAAAGCAGTGCTCTCATCAAAGAATGGCAGACAGAATATAATGCTATGAGTAAATACATTTTGTATACTGTTACTGTCCTAAAACAATAGCGGATACTTGGAAGAGTTTTATCTTTACATATTTTATATAAAGATTTTTTTTATGTAAGCCCATGTTTTTGTACTCACTTGCAAATAAAAAAATGACTTAATTCACAAATGTTCACAAATGGCAATATAATAAAATATATTACTTTATGAATAATACAATAATAATGGAGTAGATAACTGCAGCATCAGATATGACTGTTCTCAGACCATACTTTAAAGACTAGGTACCTTCTTAACTTTGAACCTTCTTAAATTTTTCTGAACATATTCCTTCAGAAATACTTGTATGAAAGTAGGTCTATTGATTAAAGACCAATTGCGTTGCAAATTATGAAACATGCAAAAAAAAAGTGTTCTATCAAAACAATCCAGATTGATGAACCTTGACATAGACAGTGGCCTATGCATGAAAAAAACCCATAAATATGACAACAGTTTAAGGGTCTTGGTCTCATTTAGAAAGGATTATCTGAAGGCATTTTCCAACTCATAAGGCACATTCATTTTCTGGCATTGTGAAAGTGAAAGGAAAAGTTAGCTATTTTATCAGTGCACAGCAGAAGAATGACTGGAAATACAGGAAAGATTCACAGAAATTAAAATAATGACAGTCTATTTGTAAGGACTCAAACAGTTGAGAACCCTTTCTAAACCAGAGGGAGGGACAGCCACGGTCTGCAATGGGACATGGATAAAATACAGAAAATCCCCCTATGTAAGGATTAGTATTGAACACGTAATCCCTGGTTCTAGTTAATCAGCAGTTCCAGATTACTGTACCTTTTTTTGTAAAGGTGAATAAAATTAGCTATTAGTCAAGCAGTGATTTTTTGCTGGAAAAAAAAATATATATGTTTAGTAGAGTCTTCATGACACTAGAACAGGTTCAACAGGGAAGCTGTGGTTCCACATAGCTGGTAGTGCAGGACCAGGGCTTTTAGCAACCTGATCTAGTTGAACATGTCCCTGCCCATGGCATGAGGATTGGAACAAGATAATCTTTAAGGCCATCCCAACCCAAACCATTCCATGATTCTGTAGTTCTCTTTTATTACCAGAAGCTCTAAATTCCAGCACTGCTTCTCCCAATTTCATGTTCATCAAAATATAAGAGATTTTCTTTCAAAATCCACTTTTGTTACAGTTTAGTTCTACTATCCATAACAGACTGAGTATAGTTTTTCAGGTCTTCCCAGGCTGAAAGTATTAAATAAATGGACCTTTTGTCCCCTCCATGTAGGAAAGTCACAGAACAGACTTGTCTGTTTGGTTATTGTTACAGTGCCCTGCTCTAAACTTTGGATAAAATCTTCTGGCTTCATGAATCTCTCATTTACCACAGAAAGCAAAAGACGTTCCCATGCCCTTAATGTTGCATGTGGAAGTATTCAGTATATTGTGTGTAGTCATTTAATATTCATTCTCCCAGTATGGAATATGACAATTGAAGGAGATTTTTCCAGATGTAGTTAATTTTATGAAGCCACATAATGCAGATCCAGAATGAGCCTACCAACAAGGAAGAGTCAACTTTTGTGATATCCCAGATGATGCTGGGATTCTCACACAGCTTGTGTGTGCAAGCAGTGATGGATTCTGCATTTGGTGAGATCACTAGTACCCATTATGCATCAGTGCCCTTAGAAACATCTGTGAGGAATTCATCTAAAGCTGTATTCACACGATTATTCCTGAGTTACCATGGCAATTCGCAAGAGAATCTCTAAAAGGATAACATTGCTGAAGTGAACTTGTACACCTTATCCTGAATCACAAAGTTTAGAGGTCAGAAGTTCACTACCAGGCATCATATTTTAAAAGCTTTCTCTGAACAGGAGAATCAACATTGTGTTCAGTACCAAGGAATGTTAGAGACTAAAATATTTTGTCTGTCTTTGTTAACAAGAATCTTCACTGTTCAATTTCTATCCTGCCCTACAGTTACGTACTTTAAAGTAAAGAAAGTACTCCAAAAGTTCTATTTTATTGTCAAATTCTTTGAATGAAGTAGACAAAACCGAACCCCTGAATTATAAGACATAAACCAAAATTAGTAGCTGTCAAGGTGATTATTACATGTTCCTTTTCACTGTGTCTTACTTTACAACTCTTATTTAACTATCACTAAATCATTGCTTTGTGCCATTTTGCAGAATCACAGAATAGTTGTGGCTGGAGGGTATCTCGAGAGGTCATCCAGCCCAAGCCTCTGCTCAGAGCAGGACCACCTAAAGCAGTTTGTTTATGGCCATGTGTTGTTGGTTTTGAATGTTTCCAAGGCTGGAGACTTCACAACCTTTCTGGGTAACCCATTCGAAGATTTGACCACCCTTACAGTAAGAAGCTTTTTCATATGTTTTTAATGTCCAACAGGAATCCCAAATTGTTTTCTGTAAAGTTGCTTTCCAACCAGTCAGCCCACAGCCTATCCTGCTGCATGGGATTATTCTTCCCAAGGTGAAGAAGGACTTTTGTATTTTCCTTTGCTGAACTTAATGAGATTCCTGTCAGCCCATTTCCACTGCTTGTCAATGTCCCTCTGAATGGCAGCACAACCACCTGTCTATCATCCATTTTATCCCCTTTGGTATAGCCTGCAAACCTGTACTCAGCTTCATCATCCAAGTCATTAATGAAGATGTAAACCAGTGTTGGCCCCCAGTATTGACCTTGGAGTAATCCACTAGTACCTGGCATCCAGGTGGACTTTATGCCTCGGATCAACCTCCTAGACCCAGCTGTTCAGGCATTTTTCAGTCCACTCCATTGTTCATTTACCAGCTCTGCACTTCATTAAAGTTTGTCAATAAAGACATTATTGGAGACAGTGTTGAAAGCCTTACTAAAATCAAGAAAAACAATATCCACTGCTCTTCCTTTACCCACCAAGCCAGTCTTTTTATTGAAGACGGTTCTAAGGTTTGTCGTAGAATCATAGATTTTTTTAAGTTGGCAAAAACCTCTAAGATCATCAAGCCCAAACAATGGTGAGGTGTGATTTCCCCTTTGTGAAACTATTCTGACTACTCCCAGTCATCACTTCCCCTTTATACATTTCAGAATTGTATTAAAAATTATTCATTCCACCACCATCCCCAGTATCATGGTAGGCTGACAAGCCCATAGTTTCCCTATCTTCCTTCTTGCCCTTGTTGAACGCAGGTGGGATGTTTGTTTTATTCCAGTCTTTGGGAACCCTCTCCAGTTGCCATGACTTTTCAAAGCGAATCAAAAATGGCTTTCAGTGACATTGGCCAACAGTTTCACTACTTGCTGTAGATAGTTTAGACTGATGTTGATGAAGACCATGAGCCCTTTCTCTCTTGCAAAATGGAGATGGATTATTACTGATATTTTCTAGTCTTCATTACCCTACACATAAACGTATTTTAAATTATACCCTAATTTCCACTGTGTTAATCTTAAAATATCAATGTGGAAAAAATCTGTTCTATGAAAACTACAGAAGAGTTTGATATAACATGTATTTAACAGCTAGACTGAATTAAAGTGTATAATAATCTCTTGGATTTGGAAATTTTTTTAAATTCTTTCCCATCAGAAAATTTAATTCAATTCTAGTAAATATTTTTGCAGAAGGTTAGATGTAACAAGACCTTGTTTATGTATTTTCAATAATATAGGAATTAAATGTGTTTGGGTTTGTTTTCAGAAACTTTTGAGCATTGCTCAGAGATCACTCAAGTGTCACATTTGCCTTGGAAACACCTGACAAAGTTCCACAGACCAGGTTACATCCCCATCTTTCTTGGCATTTGGTCTGGTGATAAGGCAGAGTTTATGACAGAAGTTACAGATTATGTAGATCTTCTCTACCTGAGCTCCTCTCAGGGCAGTGCATGTTGTGTTATGCACTTCCACCAGCCAGCTCTGCTTCCAGCTGTCTGCTGTTGGTCAGGGACAGCAGAGTTAACACAGAATGTGTATCCATCAGCACAGTCAATATTTTACAGTTTCTAAATGAAAAGACTAGTTTTTAACCCATCAGGATTGAGAATATAGAACTATTTTAGATATTATTTTCAATTAGATAATGAAAAGCTACCCATGTCACCCTTACAACTTAATTCTAAACCATGTTTTTAAACAACCTTTCTATACAGATTTGCCATAAAAGCTGCGTTTGGAGTATTGCTACATGGAGTAGACACTTCCTAGACATTTTAAAGCTTTATCTTTTCAAAGCTTGTTTAAACAATGTTTTTGAGACACAGCTAAAATAATAGCGCAGTTGATTGATTACTGATGACTGCATACCGTAGACAATTGACTTTCAGACAGCTACATTTGAGAGCCATGTGGCATGGCACGTTACACTAACTAATGAAAGAGAGGAACAGAGATGTAGTATAGAACATACATCTCAAATGTGGAGGTAGAAGAAACTGATTTTAGGTCACCAGGGAGAGGTAAATGAGTAGAAATAGGAGACAAAATTATTGTCAGACATACATTTATATTTGAATCAGTATCTATGACATCTAGCCCATATCTTTTGAACGAATCATCTCATCTAAATCTGCTGTAAAGGCTAGATCACCTTTATATCTGTCATTCCTGAGAAATGTTTGTCTCACCTGTTCTTAAAGGTTTTCAGGGAGGCAGACTCCTTAAACTTTTAATGCAATCTATTCCAGTCATTAAATACGCATTTCATCAGGCAGTATTTCTTCTTGTCTAAGTTTGAATTTGGCTTGCTGCAGTTTGAGTACCAGCAATACTTCTTGCCTTCTCGAGTGAGGATGTAGAAAACAAATTGATTTCAGCATTTTCCATTTCCATATTTGAAAAGTATTTTTGAAGATGGGATTCAGCACACTTACATGGTGCCATCTACCTGTGGATTCCCATGTGTGATGTATATGTCAGCTCTCATTAGCGTTAAAGTGTGATTCCTTAGACAATACAGAATGCTCATGTGGGAATTCCAGATATGACAGGTTCTACTATACCCTCCTGGAACATCAGCTGGAGGCAGGACATGTCAAAGCTTTTAAAATAGTCCTGAATTCCCAGGTTTGGTTGATTGATTTAGGCCCTTAACCAATATGACTAACAGTACAGTAAACAGAGAGCTGCATTGGTAAAGAGAAGTGTTATTTAAATCTGTAAATAAATAAGAAGTTCAGGATGTTGTTCTCTTAACATTTTAAAACCATCTAAACAGCAGATGTTATTTCTGTGGATCACACGGAGAGCATTAGGATGAACAAACCAGGACAGCTAATTCTCTAAGCTTAGCAAAGGAATCTTGCTGAGTTGTGAGACAATCTTTCATTGCCTATCATCTCAGTGTAACTAAAATACATTCCATATTGTGCCGTTTACTAAATTAACAGATTAAAAGTAATTTATGAACTTTAATCTCAACACTAAGATTGGGAAAACTAATCACATTAGTCATTTCACCACTGTGTAACAGGAAACACTCTGATGTTGGCAATGTAGAACCCCGAATATTAAAAACAAACAAAGAAATAAAAATTAGCTTGAAATCTAAAAAATTCTGGAGATAAATGACTCTTCTATAATGAATTTTAGAATTAATTTAGGGAAAAAATTTATATTAGTTGACTCTTAGTTTGCAGTGATATAAAAACTTAGAGAAATTACAAAGGCTTCAAAATCATTGGTTCCATAAATTACCTTATTTATTTGTTAGTTTTGAAGATCTGTGTCAAAATTTGACTATATACATATCTTTAAAACATGATATTAAAATAAATTCGCATTTAGTGCAATTAGGCTATCTTTCTAAATTCCTAACAATATTTGATATATGATATATTGGGTTTTAATACTATATTAATTTTGAGTTTCTGCAGTGTCACATTAACATAAAAAACCACAACATAATTTGTAATAGAGTAGAATAAAAGTTTGCATTTTTAGCAGGTTATAGAAGAGAACATTTTAAATTCATGGAAATGACTTTATGGCCTTTTCAAAACTCTCCCTTCCCATGGATCTTTCCCATGAATGTCAGATATCATATATGTTGATCTACATTGCTGTCATTGCGAATTTACCATCTTTATTTCCAAGAGTTTGTCTCCTTTCGGGGTTCCATTGTCTAATAAATTCTGACTTGCTAGTTTAGTAGCGTGTGCTCTCGCTAAGGAGCACATATACAAGAACAGTGAGAACAGGCTGATTAAATTGTTAAGCAGGAATCTTTTGTTAGATAAGTAATAAGGTATTTATGAGCAAGATACCACTACTTTACACAGACTTTGTTAGACTCTTAAAGTAGATTAAGAACAAAGTGTGAAGAACTCTGTTTTGAATAAACAACAAAGATGACTTCCCAAGCTAATTGCTTCATCCAGCCTTAACACAAGATGTTAAGCTGCTTCCCATAGAACCTCACAGAATTGTGTTTAGGTGCTTATTTTAAACACTGGATTGTAAAGACAAGCTAACAAGAGGGATTTGGGTTGTGGCTGTTCAGCTGCCATGAATACAGAACAGCACAGGTCACTGGTAACCAGCTGAACTCTGCTGCTGAAAGGACAGAAATAAAATAAACAGTGCTGATGCTACTGACTTACCTCATTGGAAATAATGGTGTAGTTGGTGTCAAGACATTATTTTAAATATCAAGCAGACTGCAATCTCTGTGAGGCATAAAGGTCAGGAAATGCAGAAAATATATTCCATGTTCTACCTGTTTTAGCATAAGATCTTGTAAAAATAATTCTGCAGAAAATCACCTTAAGCAGAATGAAAAAGGAAAGTAGATCTGCATGGTGACATCTTTTCCAAAAGTAAGCTACCTTTTTTTTTTCTACTTTTAAGAAGATTATTTACAAAGAATATACTAATTTAGGAAATATTAGCAGTGATGAAAATGTAAAATACATCAGTCTTAAATATTATAAATTTCCAAGTAAAATGAAACACAAGTGTTTCCTTTTACCTCTTAGATTTCAGTTTACTCAATTTACATTAAAATATTATGACTCAAAATCCTGTATACATGTAAGAATTTGATTTTGATGGGATTAAGATTTTAAATTATGGGAATCAGTAAACTTCTGACTGTCACTGCATGTAAACTGATGGAGTTTTGGATAAGAAAGTCTGTAGCAGAAGACATGACTTTAGCTTTTCATACAGGAAGAATAAGAAAAATGGAGCTTGATTCTTCTTTTCTCACTTTCCAGAGAAAGGAGGAAATGCAGGGACACTTTCACCTTTGAGATGATTATTTCAGTTTCTGAGTGTTCCTCTAACACTGGAGGCAACATTTATTCAGAAATGAATGCTCATGTGGGAAAGATTACCACCTCTCAAGTTAACCCAGAGTAAATGGAAGAGTTTGAATTAGTTACTCTATGCTAGAAATTTCAGAATCACAAGCAAACTATTTTAAAAATAATATTATTTCTGAGACAGACAATGCCTCAAAAGTCTATGTCCAATGAACTTTTGATGACCGTGATGTCAACATGCAGAAATAATCAAGCTTTCACCACAGCTTCAATTCCCTTGCAGCCCAAGGCAGCTAAAACACACTCCGAGGTAGACCCTTCATTTCTGGATTGCAGACCCAAACTGGTTTTCTGCTTTTTACTGCACAATGGATCTTTCACTCTTTTGTACCTAAGGGCCTGAAGGCAATTAGAGATGTACAGGTACTTTCTCGTCCTGTTGCTGGGGAAACAGACATGGAGC
The DNA here is from genome assembly GCA_013397865.1 of Struthidea cinerea. NCBI lineage: Eukaryota > Metazoa > Chordata > Aves > Passeriformes > Corcoracidae > Struthidea > Struthidea cinerea. The sequence goes on along the minus strand of VZTI01002336.1, from coordinate 1,948,934 downwards.
CATGTAAACTGTCACAGAAAACAAATCTGAATCTCCCCCTCTTAATTTATTGAATTAAATTGCTGCAAATAGAGAGAATTTTACCAGTTTCTTCATGGAAGTGCAGTGCTGGTCTTGGCCTCTGGTCTGAATATAGAGAGGACCTTGGAGCATGAATAGGTGAAGGAAACTCCACATTATCCTTCATACAGAAGCCTGGTAGGAGATTCAGGCCATACATGCCAATATACTTCCTGCTTCCTGCTCTAGGCAGATCATTTTTAATTTGGGTCAGTCTTGGACTGGCAGATGAAAGGCCACATCTTCCTATGCATTACAAAAAGAACCAAAACTTGGGCCTGCCTACTGCTCTGAACATTAGTAATCTAAATCAAAAATGCCATAACACAATACTTAACTTTTCTGACATTTAATGTGAAGTCAGAGATACAAACACATGGTGAGGGACTATTTTAAACTAATTCTTTAGTACTATATGTTTATTTTTCCACTTCTTTTATATGAAAATTTTTCTTTCAGATATATAATATTAGCAAGATAAAAAAGAAACCAGCTAAATTTAAAAATATGTTAATTTCTTTGTGTTTAGCATTCTATAAATACAGAGAATAACTTACAGCTCTCAGGATGCTAAAATAAAATAAACACTGAGACTGAAAATCCATGAATCATAATGTATGAGCTGGAGTACAAGGAGGCATGTTTATTCCAAGTAAAGAATTTATTATACGAGACTGATGTCCAATTAAATAAAAAAAATAACATAAAGTTTGAAATTGCTCTGCTTAATACTTACCACCCCCTGCACAGAGTATTGTTTAAATGTGCCAGGACAGAATAAGCCATTAAATATTTATTAGTAAATTCAATCATGGCAAATTATTTCCCCCTCATTCAATGTATAATAGTACAGCAATCAAGCTTCTTTTGTTTCACAGTAATCGCTGCATCAACAATCTGTAATCATATATAAAGCTTCTGAAAAATTAGAGGAGCAAAGAAAGAGACATCTCTTTTGGTAACTAGTTCCCCTTCATTTCTTCTGAACAATTAAAATACCCATATACATTAACAAGATGGAACACCCTGAGACACAGGTCTCTAGTAGCAAGCATTGGAAGCTGCATTACATTTGCTTGTTTTACTTTGTGGGTGGAAGTAGATTTATTATTTTTCTTTATGAATAAACTGCCAACACGCTAAGAGAGTTTTTAATGTTGTTTATTCTTCCTCAAAAGTAAGATTGACTACATGGTAGTTCATGGTTTAGAAAGAACTTCAGGTTTCTTTACATTTTTACTTCAATAGAAGAAATCTTAGAAAAGATTTTGCTTAACTTCAGAAAGCCACAAATTCTTTCAGAAAAACAATTTGCTTAAAAGCAGCAGAGTTTTAGCTCACAGAGAGCTGAATATCTGAAAGCCAGAGAGAGATAGAAGTTGGTATTTACTATCTCATTACTGAGCTGGATCAGCTTCTCATCTTGAGCTACCAAAAAGTCAAGAATACTTGGAACACTAGGTGTTTCAGGTACTGCTTAGATGCCAACACATGGCTAAACATAAAGGGGGCTATAAAGTAGATAATATTAATGTTAATGTTAACAATAACAATAACAATAGCATCAAAAATATAATTAGGGATCAACAAAAACCACCAACAACAATATGATTAGTACTCCATGGACAAGAAGAATTTGTGAAGAAAGTTTTACCGCAAGTTGTATGTTATCCTTTCCTTAACAAAAAAGTTTGTGAAAAGAACTCCTCTACTATGGGTATGGTTAAGTAAATTGTAAAATGTGACACATAGCCCTTGTAAGGTGATTTACTTGCTTCTCTGATACTTGCTTTTCAATTTTCTCCTTTATTTACTTCTTCCTTTTGTATCTGGTCAAAATCCATGTTTTAAGTTTCTGAAGGCAAGGAGTGTCTTTTTAGCATCTATCACTCAGGGGTCTGGATGGGTATTAGTAGGTGAAATAGTAATTTAAAAAAATAATCTTTTTTTCAGGATTTAATCTCTGGAGTTGCTCATCATAACCTTGTTCCATCACAGAAACTGAAGCACAGAGAATAGGATTTTTCCCATTTTCCTATGTAAAAGTTAATATTCAAGGACAGGATTGTGAAACATTTAAGATATCTCCATTGTTGCGGACTTAACACAAAAGGTACATGAAAAAGCAAAACCTTACAAGGTTGTTATTTTTTTCAGCAGTATAAGTAAAATGAGACATGTTAAACTAACCCCAGTTTTTACAATTCGTCTTTCTTTGGCCATGTAATTTGTTAAGTTCATCTTTCATGGTACTATAACTCCAAGAAAATTTAAGAATTTTGATAGAATAGCAATGAAACACAACTAAACAAGGTCAAGATTACATTTTGTCACACTGTTTTTGAGAAAACTGAGGTTTATTCACTTTCAATCTTTCTCCTTCTTATTTTTCTGGTCAATAGCCTGGTTTTACCACTTGAAATACTGGAGCACATCTTCTGCATAATACCCCGTCTATAAACCTTTGAAATAAGAATAAATTATTTTAAATAAACAAGTGAAAGTACAGAGGAGAACTTGCACTGGAACCAATTAAGCAAATGAACAGTAAGTCATTCCGTGCTGTGGCAGGCTCAGTCGGAACAGTAGGCTCGACATGAGCACTTCCAGCTTACCTCAGTACCTGGGAATCATCCCAGCTATGTTTCCACTCTATTAGCATTCTGCTTCTAACACAGCTGCATTTCTGGTTACTTCTACTACTACAAATATTTGTAAATCTCTTCAGCTCAGCTCTCAACTACATGATGGAAGATGATAGCAAATACCCACTTCCACTCAAATCTATGTATTCCCATTCTAATTAACTGTCTGGGGCAACTGTGACTTCAAACAAACATCTTTTTCTTGTTTTCCCAGTTGATCAAAAGATTCATAATGTACAAAATATCTGAAGAAAATCTTTGAGACTTTATGAATTCAACCCATAAGATATCAAGGCCAGTCCCATGCGTGTCCTGGATCTCTAGAAGGTCTCAAGTACAACTCCAAAATTCCACCTTAAAAATAAACAGTTATTGTTGCAAATCTTGTTTATAACAAACAATAAAGACATTTTTTTCAAGCAGTGTCCACTTCAGTCTCTTGAAAAATTTTCCATCTTTTAAGGTTAGCTAGAGGGTTTATGTTTTTTTAAATTATTTTTAAATATGCATTTAGAACAAAGATAAAGAATAATAGCAAAATAGAATTTTATTGGGAACCAAAAAAGCCTCCCGTGAATAATTAAGTGACTTTATTCAGTTCAAGGGTGAAGTAGAAGAGATTAAAACTCTGGGAGATCAACACTGCAGTTTTGTTCAGACAGACTCATTGAGCCTCAGGCTCACTGTTGTTATAGACACTTTCAACCCTGCTCAGTTTGTATTTTGTTTAGTTAATTTAACAGATGTGCATAGCTTGCAATCATGATTTTGTATCTATTGTACTTTTTAATAGTCTGGAAAGAAATTAAATGATGGTGGGTCACTCCATCCTTAAGCAAGTTAGATAAAAATTTGACTATGTGAAAAAATGGTATTTCTTCTACTAGCAAACCCAAAATTACAAATGTTTCTTCTTGACATTCTTCTTCTGCCCCTTTCAAAACTATGCAATGTTCAGGAAAAGATTGACTTTTTTAAACCATATTTCAGATTTTAAACCATTCTCACATTTTTGCAAGAAAGGAAAATCAAAACTTCTTTTTTTACTGAGCAGTTCTCCACACAAGCAGTGGATGTTCAATCTTATTAGTGTTCAAATACTGTTAAAGCACAGAGAAGGGTTTCCTGCAGAAATGAATCACTACATGTTTTTCCTTCAGACAAGGCCAAGCCTTGTCAGTATTTGTTAGTTGTCCTCATTGGGATGCTGTGTATTTTTAGTTTTGCTCTAGTAAAAACCAGTACGTATCTCCAAGGCATATTTTTGTCAGGATATTCTGATTTTTGGAACCTGAGTATTCCAGTGGTCTTCTGTCCTCTGGCCGCAAAATATCTAGCTGTCTGTTTTAAAACCAGCAGGACCACTATCCTGTGTCTTAAAACCTTTGACACTTGAAATATATTTGTGAAGCTTCAAAGCATCCAAGCAAATGCAAAGTGAATATAAAAAAGCCTTCTCATAAAATTTCTTTTTTGACATATACCAGGGTCATCAAATATTCAAAAAGCAAGAAAGCAAAATAAATCAACATCATGATTTAAAATGACGGCTTATGTCATTTAACAGAGACATAGGCGTTTAGTTGGACAGTATCTCTGTCCTTAAAGCCATCGGTGGGCATTAAAGGAATGTGCTTCCTTGAAAATGCATTTCTATTGATCTAAATGTCACAGTGTGTGTCGATTAATAACTCATTTCAGCCTTAAATTTTTCACAAAAACACATGTTGTAAATTAGACATACAAGCATACCCAGGAGACCCTCTTTACTAAATCGGTGACTGCTAACTAATGACTTTAGTAAATTAAAATTGTGTGAAAAGAGGAAAAAATCCCAAATTGCACAGCAGTTCCATAGTTTGTCATTCCTTCCTGATCTAGTCTTTAAACATTTGTTTAATTGATGAGGCACTTGAGGCAGGAGGAGAGTTGCTGTCGAGGCTAGTCTGGCTAGACATGGCAGCACTCATCCATCCTGACAGAAAGCTGCTGGGCTCTGACCACATCCTGCTTCCAGCAGCTCTTCCTCACTGTGCTTCCCCTGACTCTACTTTGTGTCTACCATTTTCCATCTTCTCAAGAGTTCCAATTTCCAGCCTTCATGTGGTTGTTGCTTATCAGTTTATAAATTCTTACTCTTGTGTTACTGTCTAAGGTCTCTTCTCCTCCCCCTTTCATGTCATTTTTAAGGCTTAGAGAAAAGTCATTTGATGACCAATATAAAAACTACTGAAAAGAGGGGCACAGTGAGATAAAGCCTCTCCTGGCCCTCCTAGGGGGCACAGCCAACGCTGTTATGGTGCAACCTTGGGTGAGACTTTGGGAAACAAGTGTGGGAGGAAGGGCTGTGGGATACCTTGTCTGGGGTCTCCTAATCTTGGTTGCATTTGAGTATCATTTGAAGAGAGCGACACTGGTTTTGTCACTGAACCACAGATGACTGCAGATGGATGAAGTTTTCATGGTAATAAACAGGAAAGAGTGTCATGTGAATGGCAGTTCCTTCTGCAGCTTTTGTGATCACACCAAAAACAACTGGTAGCTATTTGTCATCAGCATTGCAAGTATAGGATAAATACCAAGAGATTATCTGATTTAACCTTCCCTGTTAAAGCAGGTTCACATGTTCTCAGACTATCACTGGCAGAAGATTATCTAACTTCTTTTTAGAAATCTGCTATTGATGTTCCATGACACTCCTCAATAATCTGTTCCAGTGCTGTAGTCTTTTTATAACTAGAATTCATATTTGACAGAATTTTACCTAAAAATGTCTTAAGTGCACACTGTGTTCATTAATTCTAGCTTGATTGTCTAATGACACAGTAGATACATTGCACATCAGTATCCTCTGTAAAGAACTTTTTGTATACTGGAACTACACCAAAATCATCTCCACTTTTTGTTAAAAGACTTCAAAAATTCCTTTGACCTTTTTCAGAAAATGTGTTTAACAACCTCAGCATTGTCACTCATATTTTGTGAGCTACTGCTGATTTGGCTTTAATCTTCTTAAAATAACATTTATAAAACCAGACAAAATGCTCAACATGAAGCCTAAGAAGTTCCAGATAGAATGGAACCATTGGTTAATTTTCTACATCTACCTTTTTTTGTCTTGAAAACAGAATAGCCCGGAACAGAACTTGACTTCCTTTCTTAAAAGGACAGATATTTATATAATAGCCAAAACCTTGCCCTTGACTGATGGGGTGGCTTTTTTTTTTTAAAGTCCAAGTTTCAGAAGCTAACTTTCAGATTCTTTGCAAATTATTTTCTGTTCTCACCCTCTCTGAGTTTTGATTTATTTTTTTAGTGGTTATGGATAGTTTTGCCAATTTATCCAATTTGTGTTTTCTTCCAAGCTTTCCATGTTTTCTTTCAATTTTCAACAATAACTTTGATGTAATTGTGGAATTAAAGAATAATTTATGTTGGAAAATAATTCTGCTCCCATCTCTTTCTCCAGAAAGAGCATTTTCAAGGTTATATGGGGTTTATCAGGGTCAAGTCAAATTGTGAATAAAACCAAGGATGGAGATTCCACAACCTTGCTGAGCAACCTGCTCATCTTTGTCCATGTTTATTGTGAAAAAAAATCCCTTATATTAAAACAGAATTACCTTTTTTCAGCATGAGTCCTCATTGTGTTTTAACCACAGTCAGCAACCAAGCACCAAGACAGCCTCTCACTCACTCCCCCACCAGCGGGATTGTGGAAAGTAGCAGAAGGGTAAAAGTGAGAAAACTCGTGTGTTGAGATAAACACAGTTTAATAGGGAAATAAAGAGCTGGGTATGCAATGAAAGCAAAACAAGGAATTCATTCAGTGCTTCTCAAAGGAGAGCAGGTGTTCAGTCATGTCCAGGAGAGCAGGGCCCCATCACACATAACGGTGACTTGGGAAGACAAACCCCATCACTCCAAATGTCCCTCATTTCTCCTTCCCCCCACTTTATGTACTGAGCATGACGCCAGATGGTCTGGAAGATCCCTTTGGTCAGCTGGGGTCACCTGTCCCAGCTCTGTCTCCTCCCGCCCTCCCAGGCACCCCCAGCCTCCTCGCCAGCACGGCCATATGAGAAGCAGCAAAGGCCTTGGCTCTGTGTGAGCCTTGCTCAGCAATAACAAAAACATTTCTATGTTATCAACCCAAGTTCAGCACAAATTTAAAACATATCCCCGTACCAGCCACTGTGAAGAAAATTAACTCTATACCAGCCAAAATTAGCACAGTCCTTTAATTGTCCATCTCTTGGAACAATCTGACTGTAACTAGATACAATCTTTTTCTGTTATCTAAGTCATTAATGAAAACAATTGATAGAACATGGTTCATCCCAGATCCACCTGACATCTCTTGAAATATTCTAGTTGCTAATAAACATTTGGTTAGGTTTTTTAATCAGTTGCACATGAATGTAATATATTTGCATTTTGGTCTTAAGGATACAATGCAGGACAGTATCAAAGAATTTGCTCACCTGAGGTATACCTCATCTGCTTTTTCACTTAACCAGGAAATCAGTTTAAGTTTGACTGTAGCTAAGATTAAAAATCCATGTTGTTCTGGTATTCTTGGAAGTTTAAAAAGGTATATTGATTTGTCATATGCTAGAAAGTTCTGAAACCCCAAGCCCTCTTTTATTTTATTTCTCATTCTGAAGGCCACCTGGACATCCCTCATTCTTTATGTGTTGTCAAGGAAGTAGCTCGGTGGTTGTTGAATAGCTTAAGTTTTTTGAGGCCTTCTGGGTCTGACAGTGAATAAAATCAAACTAAACTAAACAGTTCCTGCCTCTCATATTTTTTTTTCTTAGGAATATGCTAAGTTTCAGGCTCTGATTTCATTTATTTGCTGGTTTATAAAAATTAAAAGGTAGAACGCTATAATTATTGCTGCTTTATCTGTGAAATGCTGAATTTGCTTTCCATCCCAGACACGTCATGGAACTCTCATTTCTCTTTTTATATTTTTATGGAAACTTCCATTTTTGCTGCTTCTATTTTTCTCATCTATAACCCATTTTTCATATTGTTAATTTTCATTTTAGTACTACCTGATGGGTTTGGTTTGGGGTTTTTTTGGTTTCTTTCTTTTCCTTGTATTTGTTTTGATTATGAACCTTTTGTTGTAGTTTTTGCAAAATATCTTCTTCCTTTCTTTCATATATTCAAAAACTTTGGTAAAATCATTAGCTTTCCTTTTTCTTTTATGCCTCAGAATGTCTTAGAATATATAGATCAGTTTTCTGCCTTTAGTAGCACATACTAAAGATACAAATTCACCTTTTGTTCCTCAGATCATCTTTCCCAAAGATCCTTTCTACTAATCCCTGTATATACTGAATTCTGTTCTTTCCTTCTTCTGCTTTCATTCTTTCCTATTAGAAGAGTCATAAATGCTATAATTCCATGGTCACTTTCTTATTCTTAGACATTCTCTGAGGTTTTGGTAGCAATTACATTTAATGTTGAGAAGTTAACCTGTTGCAAGCAGATAGGGGAATGTCATCAGTTTGAGAGTGTGCCCTTGTCAATTTGGCGGAGCGTGAGTTTCCATGGATGGATCAGTTAAAATGTCGCAGTAGCACTGCTAGACATGTAACTCCTTCTTCTCATCCAGCTGACAAATGGATTGCCAAATTTGTTTCAAAACTGTCAGGGATGCTTCTTTTACCAGATTTTGCACTGTCTAATCCAAGGAATTGAAGTTGATATTCTGCATGGGTCTTTCACGCAGAAAATTACACAGTTAGCAGCACATCTCTAGTTCAGAGGGAAGGAAAGACATGTCGGGAAGAATAGAAAAATGCTTCCCCCTCCAAATTTAGTTTCTGACTTTTCTGATTGGGGAAGTGCTTCAGTGGAAGATCTGACATTACTCAAGCTAGTGTACCTATCTGTGGATTGCTTATGTAATCATTGCCATGCTATATTGCATCAGCTGCTTGAAGGTATGAAACAGATGCAAACACATAAAAATATATGCACGTTCATTTGTCTTTCTCGAAGCGTGCACTTGGGCTAGATCTAGTAAAGTGCACAGCAATCCTTCCTGACATCGGGTGCAAGTCTAAATAATGATTTAGGTTGTATGAGCCTAATTCTCTATTACTTTTGACCTTATCATTACTAATAATCATTTAAGGGACAATTAGTCATCACAAGTTGAAGTAGTGGCTACTTTTCTCTGAGTTAAATTGTCCTGAGTGAATTGTTAGCAGTGCAGGATCAGTTGCACAATGGGTGTGGTCCATAGGTATTACTTAGATTTCCCAGTTCATGGTTGCATGACTAAGCAGAGTGTGAAAAATAAAAATCACTTTGGACATCACTGCAAAACTAGGCCTTGCAAATGGTACATTTCACCTGCATTTTTCCCTCATGCCAGGCACTTGATAATTCTAAATTCTCACTGGGTATTTTGTATTTCTGACCCAAAGGAACAGAGCTCAAGCCTTTTCTCCTGTTAAGCAGGTCTTGGAAAGTGGACCTCAGTAAGTCTGAAGTTAGTGCTCTTATTAAGGCTGTCTAATTCTTTAACAAATAATAAAAAAAAGACATGTTTATGAGACCTATAATAATTTCTTCTATAGATGTGTCACATTCTCTCTCTACATCAGAGACAAAATCCAACTAACTGTACCTGTACTCTAAAACCAAGATTGCAGTTGAAGTCTATATTTTCACAGCAAGCAGCTTCTCACCTTTCAAAACTACAGACACCTTCATGAAGCTGCATTTACATACTCTTATCTATACAAATCTGTTGTTAGGTTTATGCCTTAAAACAAAGATAATCCATCCTCCCTAATTACCAGGCTGAGACATTTCAAATGCAGAGGTCATATGCCCCACCCAAGGCAGATTTTTCTGATCTAAAACAACTGGTAGAAATTTAGCTTGATGACTGATAATATATTTTCAAGATAACACTTTATCAAAGCATGACAGCAGCTGTGAAATCTCAGAGTTTCCCCTCTCTCCTCTATGACACCTTGATACGGCAATTACAGCATAATTACCTTAACAAGTGGCATTACAGGAAATTATTGTCATTCTCCTGTTAAAATAACACATAATCATCAGCAAGTGTATTCTAGCATCCCCAATCAGCATCTGATTAGCTGAAGCTAACTCAGAAAAGAGTGTAATAGGTGGGCAATAATTGACAAGTTACAAGAAAAGGTGGAAATACACCTGTATGTATCTCTCTCTCTCTCTAAGTATGTATGTATATATATATTCACACGTATGTGTATATATATATTTAGATTTCACTGAGCATTTAAGGTAGCTGTTTATCTGATCACTCCCAAAACAGGCTTCAAAATTTGTATTATTATTTTGCATGTTTATAGAAAAGCCTAAATGAGACTATCTAAAAATAGTCAAGTAAACAGCCAGCTTAATTTAGAAATGCATGCTTTATTCATATTTAAATGGCCATACTTGTCAACCTGCTTAAATTTCCCTGTATTTCCTACAGCTTTTTTGTTTATCATGTCAATTCCTTCAAGGTTGATAGCACCTTGCAATTTATATCATTATGGTCTATGACACCACTTCCAGTTTCATGTTACCTTCATAAAACTGAGTTATAGAACCTACTTTTTTCCCCATCAGTTGTTTTCTTGGGTACAACTCTACTGGGCTGCACTCTGAAAGATCATTAAAAATTGGGTTTTTACCCATCATGTCCTAAGCTCCATTTACAAAGCTGATGCAAAATAACATTAACCATTATAGTAGGTGTGTTCTAATTCTACTAATCATAAAATTCCATTACTCTTCAATGTGCAGAAAACATTTTCTTCTGCATTATAGACTTCATTGTTTTAGTCAGAATGCCTTCACCCAGACCCCAAAAAGCAAACCTCACACCATGATGATCAATGTAATGTTATAAATGTTTGTTCTCTAAAAGCCAGCTAAAGGTCTCAGGCTCTGAACATGTGTAATCCAGAATTAATTTCCATACCTTAGCTATAATCAAATAGAGGAATATAGGAAGGCATAGCACATACAACAGCAGCATGATTTTATTTAAATTGCTACATGGCTCCTATATTTCAGTGTGCATCTGTTATATGCACTCACACACATGGTCAAATGAGGTAGAATCTGCCTTTGTAGGTACCCAAAGGCTTTGTTAAGAATCTCCTCAGTCCAAGACTGTGTACCTCACTGCTTGGCTTAGTGAGTTCCTGACGTTGGAATGAGTCCACCTACAGCAGTCACTGCAAAATCAAGCTAGAAGGGTTGGATTTTGTGCAAAAGATCTGCCAGAGGAAGAGATAGTGTATTTTTTTCATTCACTTTCGTAGTGGTAGAGCCTTCATTCAGTATAAAGTAATAGTAATCATAGCTAAAACACCAGACAGCTGAGAATGGTGTGGCCAACAGAACCAGAGCAGTGGTTGTCCACCTATATTCAACCCTGGTGAGGCCTCACTTCAAATCCTGTGTTCAGTTTTGGGTCCCTCATTACAACAAGGTCATTGAGGTGCTGGAGCGGGTCCAGAGAAGGACAGTGGAGCTGGTGAAGGGTCTGGAACATAAGGAGTGGCTAAGGGCACTGGGGTTGTTTATTCTGGAGGACAGGAGGCTCAAGGGAGACCTTTTCACTCTCTACAACTACCTGAAAGGAGGTTGTAAGAGATGAGGCAACTGGAATAAGAATAGAACAACGGGAAATAACCTCAATTTTGGCCAAAAGAGGTTCAGGTTGGATATTAGGAAAAATTTCTTCACTGAAAGAGTGTTTAAGCACTGCAACCGGCTTTCCAGGGAAGTGGTAGAGTCACCATCCCTGGAAGTGTTAAAAAAACAAGCAGATGTGGCACTTCATTATGTGGTTTAGTCAGCATGGTAGTATTTGGTCAAAGTTTGGAGTTGATGACCTTGGATATCTTTTCCGACCTTTATGATTCTATGACTCTTAAACTGTGCGCTTGAGACTTGTCCATTTTGACTTTAGGTATCTAAGTACTCAATGGGATGAAGCTCTGCAAATCTTCCAGCATCTCTGGGTTATTATTATGTGTTACAGGCTCCACTTTGACAAACTGAGTGTCTTCCTATCTGATAGATTGGTTTTCCTATTACTGTGCTTGTATGTACAAATCTTTTTCTGCACCACTTACTGTTTTGTACAAGCCTAAATATTATGAGAGGGAACTGTATTCACCATGAGGTCTCAACAAGGACAGGCCCTGCAGTGTTTTAAGAGTTAGAGGTTAGGATTTGTCTCACATTTACCTGTTAGTGAAATGACATCTAATTCAAGTCACTCATTAAGATTTGATGAGAAGTCGGAGGAGGCAGATAGGCGTCTCTCTGAGACATCTGCCTTGGGATGATATGAACTATTAAATGCCTAAACTTCAGCAATGAGAGGTGCATTTTATCATAAGTCACTTTTTTTTTTCACTATGACTGACTTAGACTGTAGGGGAAAAATTCCTTTCTGAAGACAGAAAGTGATATCCAGGAGATGGTGGTTGTCTTACATCTCAGGAAATGAGAGGTTTATTCCTGGTGCCACAGAGATGAAAGAAGTGAATGTGAGAAAGGAGTTCTACTTCCCATGATACTGCCTGCATATTTCTGTGAGTAGGGACCAAAGTGTTTGCAAATGCACCAAGAAAAGCTATACTTGAAGAAAATAGGTGAATGCTGTTTCTTAGGTTTTTTTAGTGAATCTGAAATATGATTCAGTGTCAGAAGTATTCCTCACTAAAAGAGATTCTAATTTTAAGTTTGAAAATACATATTTAAAAACTCTACAGCAGGTAGAATTATTTTGAGTGCTCCTCAACAACAGAACCTAAAAATCATTCTCCTTACAACAGTGTTTTAACTATCAGTTTAGGAGAGTGCTCCCCAAACCAGTGAGTCAAGTTTTCTTGTAAATGTGAATATAGGGGCTAGCAATGCTTCTGAATTTGCTCTTGTAAGAGATTTTTTTTTTTTTTTTTTAATGGGGATTGCTTGTTTCTTTGCTCTTGTCAAAATAAACATCAAAATTTTAAAGGACAAACTGTCCTGTTTAGAATAAAGAATGTAACTGCCCATGCATATGTGGTAAACTGTGTGAACAAAAGTGCAGCTGGTGAGAGAAATGATGCAAAATTGATGGTGTTTTTGGAAGCTCCAAGTGAAAAATTTATTAGATATGATCCAAGGTCATAGCTTTCTATGTAGAAAGAAAATGAAACCAATACAGAAAAGAACTTTGTTTGTTATAAAGCACCCTGTATTTAACATGAATGCACTTTCAAATAAAAGCTGTTACAAGTAATTGCTAGTTAGAAGCCTATCCTATCTCCGTTTTGAGTAACTCTCTGTTACATTTCTTAGTGAAATTAAAAAAAAAAAATTCACAGAGAACAAGTGTTTCAATTTCTTACAAAATTGTCAACCCATCCCGTTTCTCCTAGAAAAAGCTGATTAAAGATTCCTAGACTGAAGGCTGTAACTTCATCTATTCTATAAAATCCTCAGTTAATGACAAATTTTACAAAAGCTAACTTCCTTTTATGCCTACTTAGCAACCTTCCCCAACTTTGCAAAAGCCCATCTATGTAAGATCCTTCTGATTTGAAATATCTGGCTTAAGTGAGGTCAATATTTTGTGTCCCTTGCTGGGAAACAGGATAATCTTTTGTTTTAACATGCACAAGATTGAGAAATAAATTGCGGGGTAAAGATATACTGGTAAGTGTGAGAAAGAAAAGTGAGGCTGTAGTAGAGGAGAGTTATCTGTATGTATGTGGAATGGGAATGGGAACAATCCCACACAGTTAAGTAGATCTGGAGGCTCATGCAAAAATAAGGTTTAGTGTTTACCCCTAGATCTTCTTTCACTGAAGGATCAATCAAATGAAAAATGTGAAGGCATGATGTTGGAAAAAAAATCTGTTAAACCTTATGTAAAAGAGATTTGAATATAAGGAAACCACAACTTTTTCAAAACTCATGTGCTGACCCCTTTTAAAACCAAATTTGCTGTTAATGAGTCATGGACATTTGAGTCAATTAAATCTATTTGCTTTGATGAGCAATCCACCATATACACCTGCTGAAAAGATACTTTCATTCATGGGCAGCATCAGCAATGTAGTTATAACTCCAAACACATATCCAGATTTCTTTACCCATGTGATTCCATGATCCGTGTTTCAGAGATAAATAACTCTATTATTGTTGGTACTATTTTCAAATAATAAAATTAATAAAATGCACTTCAAAAAGAACAAGCAGAAATCATGCAGAAGGAAGTTTGTAATGTATTTTTTTGATGAACCCCTCCAATTGAAAAAATCTTATTGGGATTGATAGGGCTGAAGACAATTTAAATAGGATTAATTAAATTTTCAAGAACTTTTGCAATCAGAAACTTCAAGCTGCTTTGTATTAAGAATCTATTACTATATAAGTTTATTTTAGTATTTAGGAATACCTTTTCTGGGGTGAAACTGTCACATCCCTGTTTTGAATAAAAGTTCCGGATTTGGATCAAGACAATCAAAATGATGAGTACATATAAGAATCTGGTTGAAATCAGTGTTGATATGAAGATGAGCTAGGTTTTGTTACACAGCTAAATTTTTACATTGTAGAGTGTGATATCATGACACAAAATAAGATAAACAGTAAAGACTACTAAAAGTTAATAAGTCTTTAACCAAGAATTAGTCTTTGCATAATAAATAAATGCCAATACTTAAAAATCCAGAAGCCTTTCTGCATAATAAACTGTGGTTTAATGTCAAGGAGAATTGTCACTTAATGGAGTAACATCAGTTATAATTTATACTGTAGCATAGAAAATGCAATAATGCATACTCTAATTTAAAGAATGTTTTTAAAAGTCCATCTATAAAATCACCTATTTTTATTGTTGCTAATAAGAGGAAAAACATTGATTCCCCATGAAATGTTTTAATGAGTAGCAAAATTTCTTTAATGTGTAATTTAAGAGCTTTGGATATATACTTTTAATGTTGTCTCCATAACAGCTGAAACAAAAAGCCTTTTGAAAAGAATTATGAATCACAAAATACTGTAATAGCCCATTGTGATCTGTGATGAGCTAATATTCTCCATATAATCATATAAACCTCTGATAAAACTTAGGAAATGATAAATATATCATTGTGTGGGTGAGTTGGTTGCAATAGGTCATAATGAAGATTTCATTGGAACATGTCACCACACTGGTGCTCCTTTCATTTGCTGATGTTCATTGTGTTCCTGGAGATCAGTGATGTCACTGGTGGAAAGCAGTGGCAAGTGGCGTTCCTTGGGGGTCGGTATTGGGACCAGCACTGTTTAACATCTTTGTCAGTGACACAGACAGCGGGATCGAGGGCACACTCAGAAAGTTTGCCAATGACACCAAGCTTTCTGGAGCAGCTTTTCCACACACTGGAGGGAGGGGATGCGATCCAGAGGGACCTGGGCAGGCTGGAAAGGTGGGCACACATGAACCTCATGAAGTTCAATATGGCCAAGTAGCAGGTCCTGCTCCTGGGTCAGAGCAACCCCAAGCACAAATACAAGCTGGGCCGAGAATGGACTCCGAGCAACCCTGGAAAGGATTTCAGGGTCTTGGTCAACACGAAGCTCAATATGCAATGATCCAGCAGTGTGCAGTCACAGCCCAGAAAACCAACTGAGTCCTGGGTTATATCAAAAGAAAGGTAGGCAGAAGGCTGAGAGAGCTGGTTCTGCCTCTTGCTTCTGTTCTTNCTGGGTTACATCAAAAGAAAGGTGGGCAGAAGGCTGAGTGAGATGGTTCTGCCTCTGGCTTCTGTTCTTGTGAGACCCCACCTGGAGAGCTTCATCCAGCTCTGGGACCTCCAACATAAGATGGAGATGGATTTGTTGAATTGAGTCCAGAGGAGGGCATGAAGATGATCAGAGGATGGGAGCAACTCTCCTCGGAGAGAACAGACGGGAAGAGTTGGGGCTTTTCAGCCTGGAGAAGAGAAGCCTCTGGGGAGACCTTATAGAGCCTCCCAGAACTTAAAGGGAGCCTACAGGAAAGTTGGAGAGGGACTTTTGACAAGGGCATGTAGTGATAGGTAAGGGTGTCATGGNTGTGCTGACCCCTTTTAAAACCAAATTTGCTGTTAATGAGTCATGGACATTTGAGTCAATTAAATCTATTTGCTTTGATGAGCAATCCACCATATACACCTGCTGAAAAGATACTTTCATTCATGGGCAGCATCAGCAATGTAGTTATAACTCCAAACACATATCCAGATTTCTTTACCCATGTGATTCCATGATCCGTGTTTCAGAGATAAATAACTCTATTATTGTTGGTACTATTTTCAAATAATAAAATTAATAAAATGCACTTCAAAAAGAACAAGCAGAAATCATGCAGAAGGAAGTTTGTAATGTATTTTTTTGATGAACCCCTCCAATTGAAAAAATCTTATTGGGATTGATAGGGCTGAAGACAATTTAAATAGGATTAATTAAATTTTCAAGAACTTTTGCAATCAGAAACTTCAAGCTGCTTTGTATTAAGAATCTATTACTATATAAGTTTATTTTAGTATTTAGGAATACCTTTTCTGGGGTGAAACTGTCACATCCCTGTTTTGAATAAAAGTTCCGGATTTGGATCAAGACAATCAAAATGATGAGTACATATAAGAATCTGGTTGAAATCAGTGTTGATATGAAGATGAGCTAGGTTTTGTTACACAGCTAAATTTTTACATTGTAGAGTGTGATATCATGACACAAAATAAGATAAACAGTAAAGACTACTAAAAGTTAATAAGTCTTTAACCAAGAATTAGTCTTTGAATAATAAATAAATGCCAATACTTAAAAATCCAGAAGCCTTTCTGCATAATAAACTGTGGTTTAATGTCAAGGAGAATTGTCACTTAATGGAGTAACATCAGTTATAATTTATACTGTAGCATAGAAAATGCAATAATGCATACTCTAATTTAAAGAATGTTTTTAAAAGTCCATCTATAAAATCACCTATTTTTATTGTTGCTAATAAGAGGAAAAACATTGATTCCCCATGAAATGTTTTAATGAGTAGCAAAATTTCTTTAATGTGTAATTTAAGAGCTTTGGATATATACTTTTAATGTTGTCTCCATAACAGCTGAAACAAAAAGCCTTTTGAAAAGAATTATGAATCACAAAATACTGTAATAGCCCATTGTGATCTGTGATGAGCTAATATTCTCCATATAATCATATAAACCTCTGATAAAACTTAGGAAATGATAAATATATCATTGTGTGGGTGAGTTGGTTGCAATAGGTCATAATGAAGATTTCATTGGAACATGTCACCACACTGGTGCTCCTTTCATTTGCTGATGTTCATTGTGTTCCTGGAGATCAGTGATGTCACTGGTGGAAAGCAGTGGCAAGTGGCGTTCCTTGGGGGTCGGTATTGGGACCAGCACTGTTTAACATCTTTGTCAGTGACACAGACAGCGGGATCGAGGGCACACTCAGAAAGTTTGCCAATGACACCAAGCTTTCTGGAGCAGCTTTTCCACACACTGGAGGGAGGGGATGCGATCCAGAGGGACCTGGGCAGGCTGGAAAGGTGGGCACACATGAACCTCATGAAGTTCAATATGGCCAAGTAGCAGGTCCTGCTCCTGGGTCAGAGCAACCCCAAGCACAAATACAAGCTGGGCCGAGAATGGACTCCGAGCAACCCTGGAAAGGATTTCAGGGTCTTGGTCAACACGAAGCTCAATATGCAATGATCCAGCAGTGTGCAGTCACAGCCCAGAAAACCAACTGAGTCCTGGGTTACATCAAAAGAAAGGTGGGCAGAAGGCTGAGTGAGATGGTTCTGCCTCTGGCTTCTGTTCTTGTGAGACCCCACCTGGAGAGCTTCATCCAGCTCTGGGACCTCCAACATAAGATGGAGATGGATTTGTTGAATTGAGTCCAGAGGAGGGCATGAAGATGATCAGAGGATGGGAGCAACTCTCCTCGGAGAGAACAGACGGGAAGAGTTGGGGCTTTTCAGCCTGGAGAAGAGAAGCCTCTGGGGAGACCTTATAGAGCCTCCCAGAACTTAAAGGGAGCCTACAGGAAAGTTGGAGAGGGACTTTTGACAAGGGCATGTAGTGATAGGTAAGGGTGTCATGGCTTTAAACTGAAAAGGGGAAGGTTTATAT